>DVQP01001669.1:0-14699 GCA_018231745.1 Danaus eresimus
TATATATATTTATTGTAATTCCAACTTTACTATCACTGTATAAAACATATTTTAACAACACTAGTCAAATTAAGCACTATATAAATATATTTCTGTATTTTTTGTCAATTTAACCATAAAGTGAGTACTTGCCAATTACATTCCACTAATTGAGACTTTTATAGAAGGGAAAGTGGTATATGTATAAACCAGCACTACAAGTAATTACCTAAATACAAAAATACCACCTAAACCAGTTCCTATTTTTGCTGCTATTAAGTAACAAACACACATACATACAACCATATTCATAATGCAGGACAAGATATCACAACTACAAACAGGAAGAAGATATATTGAAATTGATAATCACAAAACCAAACTAAAATATATGGCATGGTAACAGTGATTACAGTCAATACCGGGATTTGAATATATATTTAGCAGTTTGTCATTGGGCCATTCATTGACAACACATTTTCTATATGCATGCCATCAACAACTCCCTCCACACATCCATGCATACATAATTAATATCACATTCACATCAATGACTCTAACTGTAGCTGTTGATAGTAAATCTTATCAAAGAACATCCTCTTTCAAATTAAGGCCAATGAATGTTCAATATTATTTATCATTTAAAAAATTATTACAACATTAGATATGTACAATGGATTTTTTTTGATGCAAAAGTAGTTTGTATTACATTTGCCAAATCATAGAGCATGTGTTATTATAATATATTATATTTACACATTATGTTCATAAATTCAGAGATACAATATGTAGCCTTAAATACCTGTGCCATCTGGGGTCGTTGATTAACATCTTTCATGTCGATACATCCCGGGTATAGCGTGTTTAACAAATTACAAAGCAGCACACCATCTCGTAAAGTATAAGCAAGATCATGGATAGTACTCGTCTCCCAATTAGCTTTATGATCAGGCCGTAACAAGCCACATCGAGTGAGCCAAGTTGCGCACTCGCGCCATAGATCCTCTCCGCCGGCAGCCATGATTCACACTTACACTGTACTGCACATCGATAGTAGTCTTACTAAGCTCAGCTTTTTAATAATCAACAGAGCATTATTAACAAGGGTTAATTAATAATTGACATACAAATTGATACAACAAACAAGAACAGCCATACTTGAACAAGTATTTCATGACAACTGAGAATTAATGTTGACATTATAAAAAAGTCTTTAAATAGTTATTGATTGTTGCCAAACAAAACTTTTTGATTATTTTATAAAGTTTAAATATTAATTACATATTTGAAAATTTAATCGTTATGTCTCTTTTCAAAGTGTTTTAAAAGTTTATTTATTTATTTTTGTAAATTTAAAGTTATGTATTTTGTCGAATATTTGAAAAACTTTAAAATAATGCTCAGGATAAAAAATTCTTAATCTTAATAACAGTTCAATAGATATATATATTATCCCCGATACATAACAAAAATTTTGTTCAGTTTTGGGTTTTCAAAATATCTTTGATATGGCATTCTATGTTCGTAGTTTAACACGGCAACACTGTAATCATTGTAGGTGGAAAGTGTATTAACGCGACCTGAATGTCGAACGAACGATCTCTCTAAGTAAAGATTTATGTGCTAGAAGAACAATTTATTTATTTAAAGTGCATTGACTAATTCTACAAATCCTGGTAAGCAACTCGAATTCTTATTTTTCCTTGTTTACTCCGTTAATATTTTGTTAACAATCGCATATCTGACACGCCCATGTTTCGATTCTTGACTAACACTTTTATCAAATTATCGCGAAGTCCATGTACTTATTTATTTATACCTATTGAAAATTTTAATGCCCCAAAAAATAAGTTTGCATTACTTCTAATGAAAGTGCATACAAGTATACATATACAGCTGGCTATACGGCTTGCCGTTATCCTTAATAAGTTTATTTTGGAATATTACGTCATTGTATTCCAGTAGTCAGTTGGAAACATATTTCTCGGATACTGAAATTCTTAAAGCCGGGTTCCGTTAAGCTGCCATCTTTGTAAAGTGTAAAGTAGGTTACCGCTGCGGACTAATTTCCGTCCTCGACTACTTGAAAGAATATTTTACGTTGCGTTAAAAATGTCAATAGAAATACTGCAGTGTTGTCTAGATTATTGATTAGGCTCTGACATTCAGTAGTCAGAGTAATTAGATTAACTTTGATTCAGCAATAAGCATCAAGAAATTTAGAAGAAGGTAACAGTTAAATTTATAAAAGTTAATATATACAAATACTTATCAATAATTTGTTTTTTTATTATATTGTATATAAATTTATCTGTTAAACAATTTAATGGATTCTAATTAGAAAGAACAAGATTATTTTATTCCAGTGCACCTAACAGTTATCTTTTATTTTAGAATTATTGTTAGATGTTTGAAAAAACAAATATTTAATCATTGTGTATACTGACTGTATTTTGGTTATTAAAAAAAAAATTATAGACACTATAAATTTTCTGTA
The DNA here is from genome assembly GCA_018231745.1 of Danaus eresimus. Classification (NCBI taxonomy): domain Eukaryota; kingdom Metazoa; phylum Arthropoda; class Insecta; order Lepidoptera; family Nymphalidae; genus Danaus; species Danaus eresimus. The sequence continues at coordinate 2,477 of DVQP01001669.1, forward strand.
GACACTTAACTGAATCATATGTATTGCATTCAAATTATCAGTTTCCTATCTTAGTGTTTATCTTTCTCACAAAAAAAAATATTCTTTTTGTCTGATAACTGAAAATCTTCAGTTGAATGTGAACATGGCAACAAAAATAAGTTAATAATGAGGTTTTATGGTATGTGTATTGTGGTGAGTCACAAGGCCATGTGATGTAATGCAATTATGTCAAGAGTATGACCTCAGGTTCTATAATAATGTAACCTGTTCTGCTTTATAATTAAAACCACTAATCATTTATGCCATTTTTTAATAAATCCACATATACAATTTTCATCAATACAAAAACAAATCTTAATTTCAGATTTAAGTGTTATTATTGTTATATAATTTACCATATATATGAATTTTTATTCTTGTGTACAGTCATTATGTGCTCTATAGATAGTGTCAAGCAGGCATACAATGAATATTTGTGTAATATTAAATATTTGGCCCAGCCGACTGCTTTTATTATATTGGGCAGAATCCTGAATACATAATATATTTTGTTATATGAGGATAATAAGAAAAAAAAATTACATATAAATTCATCTTTCATTGTCATTTGCAATCATTTTAGCAGTCATTGGTGCATAAAACAGTTAACTTATCATCTTTTGTATTAGAAAGGTTTAGAAGTTTTTTTATGGAATACTATTATTTTCATAATTTACTTTAATTTAGATGGGGAAAGTAATTTACTTATTTTTTGAGTAAGCTTTTCTTGGGTAAGTACATTAGTACAAATTATGCCTTATTCAACATTCTGCCGAATATACTATTTGTTGCTAGCCCAGTGTAAAGTAATTGACTCTATTAATATACAAGGTTCAAAATGGATAGGAGGAAGAAGTGACTCCCACCCAGCACATTAAATTTAATAAGAGCACTTATACCACTGACTACACTATCTCTAGGGACTGTGATCTCATACACAATGCTACTAACTACTAACAATGTGTTGTGTTATATACATAATATATACAACACAACACATTGTTAGTAATAAGGCATATAGTGCTTATGTGCTTAACACATAAGGCAGTGGCCTTGAGGCATATGAAATGTTTTGAGTAAATACCTATAAAGAAAATATAATAGCAAATTAAACTTTTTATAAAGTTCGCCATATTTTTGATTTGTGTGGCCTGGGTCGCAAGTACCAGGCGCTGTTGCAGTTCTGCTACCTGCAACGCGATGGACCCGGCACCCGCACGGTGAATCCGTTGAATGCTAAAAGGTTTCGTCTCATTTGTCTGTTTTAAGTGAGTTTAAATTATTAGTTACTCTTATTGTTTCAGACATCATGGAGCAGATCCCACCCCCCAAGGAGGTGAAGATCTTGGAGACGGCAGAGGATATTCAGGAGCGCCGTGAACAGGTACTAATTAACTTGATCTTTACTCCCACAAACGACACATTTCTTTCATCCTAACTATTTTCTTTACAACTACTTGAATACTGAGTTTAATTTATAAAATAAATAGACAATAATATGAATAATTTCATTAAATATTATTTATTTTATTTTATTCAAATTAAATGAATTAAATTGTTTTCAATAACAGTATAATTTTTATAACTTGCCGTATATTATTGAAGTCATTATTTTATATATATAATTATTATTATAAGTGTGTCCGATAGCAGAATATAATTAACCTCATATTAAATGACTTTTTAATTGCTCCTTACAGTATTTATTATTTAGTATGGATATTATTTATTACCTATATGTCGAGATAACACTTATCTAATGTTTAAGTAAGATAAAATCAATCACTCACTAGTCTTGATGGTCTGATTAAATAAAAATATAATTAGCTGTTTATATAAAACAAGTAAACGAAAGGTTCACGAGGTCTAAGACTGTCCCGAGTATTCATTTAAATTAAACGTAATGTTTTCGGATTACTGTACGCGTAAAAATAGTAAAAACACGGTTGCTGCAAAGTAACCGAAAGGTCGGGAGTTCGCGGTATCTAAAAATAATAAAATTTGCGAAGTAATCCGAAAATTTTCTTTTCATTTCAATAAAAGGATTCACAATAAACAATCATTTACTATTTATTATTGAAATAAATTTTACTCTTTACATAATTCCGTTCATATAGTTTTTTTGCAAAAACTCACCCACCTCAGCAATTGAACATATAAAAACCGTCATAATATTTGACACTCAATTATCTTACAGTTAAAAAGATAACATTAGCTATTTTATTCCAAAGAAAAGATAACTAGAATTTTAATTTAGATTAATATTTCTAAATTCTGTTGTTATGAGACTAGACCTCTATGACCACTTCATTTGTTGCTTCTATAATTAATCTAAATACTCAAATATGTACATATATGAACAACCCTAAATCATTACAAGAGATATTTTCTGTAACCTAAATAAATTTTTCTAAGGTTCTCAATCGCTATGAAGATTTCAAACAAGAAGCACGCGCTAAGCGTGAAAAGTTGGAAGACTCTCGTCGCTTCCAGTACTTCAAGCGAGACGCCGACGAGTTGGAGTCCTGGATACAGGAGAAGCTGCAAGCTGCTAGTGATGAGAGCTACAAAGATCCTACTAACTTGCAAGTATGAAGATACCTTTTGTTAACATTTATACTATGAAATAAACATTTCTGACCCATCAAATTGCTGTTCTCCCCTCTAAAACAACTCCACTGTAGGCCCTTAAGAATACCTCAGTAGGGTTGATAATCTATTTTTTTTTAAATCAGGCTAAGATCCAAAAACATCAAGCTTTCGAGGCCGAAGTAGCCGCGCACTCTAACGCGATCGTAGTCCTCGACAACACCGGCAGTGAAATGATATCTGCTGGACACTTTGCTTCGGAGACTATTCGCAAGAGGCTGGATGAGCTGCACCGCCTATGGGAGCTACTGCTTTCTCGTCTTGCCGAGAAAGGCATGAAGTTACAACAGGCCCTGGTGTTGGTGCAGTTCCTGCGTCACTGTGATGAAGTTATGTTCTGGATACATGACAAGGTTTGTCGTCATTTTTTCTAAGTGATTAGTTAAATAAAATATATTTATAATATTAAAAACCATATATCTTGTACATGTAGGAGACATTCGTGTGTGCCGATGAGTTTGGTTCGGACTTGGAGCACGTGGAGGTGCTGCAGCGCAAATTCGACGAGTTCCAGAAGGATATGGCGGCACAAGAGTACCGCGTCACCGAGGTCAACCAGCTCGCTGAGAGGCTCGTGCTCGAAGGCCACCCCGAGCGTGAGACTATTGTGAAGAGAAAGGATGTTAGTATTTGCATTTGTTTGTTACATACGTTAGATTCTCCTTGTTTATTTTTCAATTTTGTACCTACAGGAGCTGAACGAGGCCTGGCAGCGTCTTCGTCAGATGGCACTCATGCGTCAGGAGCGTCTATTTGGAGCGCACGAGATTCAGCGCTTCAACCGTGACGCAGACGAGACCATCGCCTGGATCTCGGAGAAGGATGTCGTTCTCGGGTCTGATGATCATGGCCGTGACCTGGCTACCGTCCAAACCTTGCAGCGGAAACACGAGGGCGTGGAACGTGATCTGGCAGCTCTGGAAGACAAGGTCACCACTTTGGACGGAGAAGCCGCCCGCCTCGCCGCTATTCACGCCGACCACGCACCCGCCATACACAGCAAACGAGATGAAATCGCTAACGCCTGGCAAAGACTGGTTCAGAAGGCTCAGGTAAGGATATCTAATCGTTTTAATAAAAATTATAACAAACTTATTTTAGTTTGAGGCACCCATTACTATATAATGTCACGTCGGTTAGGAACGTCGTACCGAGCTCGAATCGTCCTACGCACTCCATCGCTTTCTGGCCGACTACCGCGACTTGATCTCGTGGATGAGCGACATCCGCGCACTTATTGCAGCTGATGACCTCGCGAAGGACGTTCCTGGAGCCGAGGCCCTGCTGGAGAGACATCAGGAGCACAAGGTACTACAAGCGAATATGTGATATGGATTAACAATGAAAAAAATCCTAACTATTTCTCCACTCCAAGGGTGAAATGGACGCACGTGAAGACGTAATGAACGCTTGCGCGTCTAGTGGGGAAGCCCTGGTAGCTGCTGGACACCGCGGCTCAGCTGAAGTGCGCACGGCACTGGAGGCCCTTCAGCGTGACAGAGAAGCGCTGAACGCGCTGTGGGAGCAGCGCAGAGTTTTATACCTACAGTGTATGGATCTGCAGCTTTTCTATAGAGACACGGAACAAGCAGACACCTGGATGCACAAACAGGAGGTGATTCATTCTCCAACGACCTTAACTGTATTAAGTTAACTGTATTGAGTTATGAGTAAACTAAACCTTTTATTTGAACAGGCTTTCCTTGCTAACGAAGATGTAGGCGATTCTTTGGATTCTGTGGAGGCTCTGCTAAAGAAACATGAAGATTTTGAAAAGTCTCTCGCCGCCCAGGAGGAAAAGATCAAGGCTTTAGACGAATTCGCTACTAAACTCATTGAAGGTCAACACTATGCCGCCGACGATGTAGCCCAAAGGAGAGAGATGGTATGTTATTTTGATGTGGTCACTGTTTATGAAGTATCTCGGTAACAAGAAGCTTTTTAGTACTTAAATCATTTATTTTCAATCAGCTCCTTGAGCGTCGCGCCGCTTTGCTGGAGAAGTCGAGTCAACGTCGCGCGTTACTCGAGGACGCCTATAAATACCAGCAGTTCGAACGCGACTGTGACGAGACTAAAGGTGAGAGAACCATACCACTAGAAGTGTTTTTGTCATAGCTCGTATTAAAGGTATTAAACAATTGATGTCCATTAATTTGTAAGACCAGCTTGTAACCATACTTCACCTTTCACCAGGCTGGATCAACGAGAAGCTCAAGTTTGCCACTGATGATAATTATCTAGACCCCACTAACCTGAACGGAAAAGTGCAAAAACACCAAAACTTCGAACAGGAACTGCTGGCGAATAAACCTCGTGTGGATGAGATTAACGCTCTGGGGAGTAAGCTGCTGGAACAAGAACACTTCGCTAAACGTAAGTTATATATTAGTTGTTTATTATTACCATCAGCTCGTACACTAATAAGCGTAGACGCTAGCCGCGGTCCCTTCACAGTGGTTGTCGCTCTCACTGCTTCATTTTATTGCAAACTTCATTACTATTGATTAGCATAAATTGATTGTAGTCTTTTTTAATCAGTCTTACTCATATTTTTAAACATAGAGAGTGTTCTGTTCCTGTTTAATATCGATTCTACAATATCATTATTGATGCAGCCCAAATTGAGTCCCGCATGGAAGAACTAGGCGGTTTGTGGGAGAGACTTGTTCAGGCATCCGAGCTGAAGGGCAGCAAGTTGCAGGAGGCGGCCGCTCAGCAGCAGTTTAACCGAGCAGCCGAGGATATTGAATTGTGGCTGTCGGAGGTCGAAGGACAGCTGCTCAGCGAGGACTACGGGAAGGTATGAGACATTGATCAAGAGGAGGTATGACTGATAGGTTTATGATGAGTGTTTGGAAACTTTGACGTGGTATTGGTTATTAAAATTTGTTTCTACATTTTGGTATTGGAATATATATCTTGAGGAAATATTTTCTTGATAATATAATACGACTTATGAAACAATATATAAAAATATTAACTGTTCCAGGATCTCACTAGTGTACAGAATCTGCAAAAGAAACATGCGCTGCTCGAAGCTGACGTCAGCTCTCACGCTGAGCGGATAGAGGCTCTGAGGGAACAGGCTGAGCAGTTCATTGAGAAGGGACACTTTGATGCTGACAATATCAAAGCCAAACGGGTATGTTTTATTTATGTTTCTATTTATATGAACATTAAATGATATACAAAGATGTTTGTTTATTTAGAATTCATTCAATAAGTAGCCCAATATATATATATATTTCTGGAATGTATACAGGACGCCCTGGTAGCACGCTACGCAGCCCTTGACAAACCGATGGCCGTCCGTAAGCGGCGTCTTTTGGACTCTTTGCAAGCGCAGCAGCTCTTCAGAGATCTGGACGATGAAGCCGCCTGGATCCGCGAGAAGGAACCCATTATTGCCTCCACCAACAGAGGTGACACTGAAACAATTAGTATATATGAAACAAAATATGTGAAGCCATTGTAAAATATATAATTTTATTGGAATGTGTACCCGCGAAAGAGCTAAGTGTCATTATAGGATAAGTCCTAATTATACTCTAAGAAATCTTAAAATCACACTAAACCCAATCCAGGTCGCGATCTGATCGGAGTTCAGAACCTGATGAAGAAGCAGCAGGCCGTGATGGGTGAGATGGCGCAGCACGAGGCGCGAGTGGAAGCCGTGCGAGCCGCCGGCGCCGCGCTCAGGGACGCGGGGCACTTTGCGGCCGCAGACATCGCCGCGAGGCTGCACTCACTCACCGCCACCTGGACACAGCTGCAGGAGAAGGCGCTGCAGGTGAGGGATCACGCATGCGTCATCGAAAACTGCCTCGGGTCGAGCATGGCGTTCGCCGGAACTTGGTCTGCTCATTTAAAAAAAATATCTCAAGTAACAGTAGCCTGGTTTCCTCCTCGGTACATCCGATATTTGCTTATGAAAGTCACATTATTATCGGTCTAGCCACTTAACTGTAACTTGTAAGAATTGCTGTTATCAAGTATACCCCTGGTACACATCTATAAGCTTTGGTTAAAAACAGTCTATTCATATTGCAAACGCATTATTTTTTGTTATTTGTATACATAACTTCATATGACATGTGTGATTGTCGATTTTTTTTTAAATAGCATAATAATACATTGTTTATTATATTGTTAGCGCAAACAAGACCTGGAGGACTCTCTCCAAGCGCAGCAATACTTCGCGGATGCCAACGAGGCGGAGTCCTGGATGCGAGAAAAGGAACCCGTGGCCAACACCCAGGACTACGGCAAGGATGAAGACTCCTCCGAGGCCCTGCTCAAGAAACACGAAGCGCTTCTGTCCGATCTCGAAGCCTTCGGAAACACCATCAAGGCCCTGAGGGAACAAGCGAACTCCTGCCGGGTAAGCCGCCGCTCGTCACCGTGTGTTGTGCTTTCCGTCCTCTCCCTCCGCCGGTTTATTCATCAACTGGTCCGTCAACAGCAACAAGAGTCGCCCATAGTGGACGTATCGGGCAAGGAGTGCGTCGCCGCCCTGTATGACTACGCCGAGAAGTCCCCGCGCGAGGTGTCCATGAAGAGAGGGGACGTGCTCACGCTGCTCAACTCTAACAACAAGGTCGGTCTGATCTGCAATAACAAAGCCGCGTCGTATCCGTTCCCCGTTACTGTGACCAGTGTGCTCAGTCTGAGCTGGCTTCCTCGGACTGCCTACGGAGAGCGAACGGTTTTTCCGTCACACATCTCGTCATTATATACTACTAAGTTCATCGGACGTGTCTAAGATGAGACGCAGCCATCAGCTGATTGTCTCGCCCTACTAGCAGTCGATATTATTTGCATTCATTATCATGTGTGTATGTGTGATCCAGTCCACTGCTCTGTACATTATTTAATTAGTGACAAATAAACCACTGCAGCGCTCACACGTCTCTTCACTTTAAATATTTCCGCACATTCGAAATTGAGCCTTATCGCCTTAAACGGAACGTGAAACGCGAATCGCTTCGAGTGTGCTGTGTGGATGTGAACTCCGAGTAAGCACTCTGCGCGCTTTCAATATATTTAGCTAACAATTTTAATATTCAATTGAAGTTGTGTGACATCCGCACAGAACAATACTCCAATATCAATGAATGATGTGTCTTGGAGTTTATAAATATTTAATGTGTTTATGTAAGCCGCTGCTGCATATCGTTATCTGATTCAATTTCAAATAAAGATAAGCTTTACATATCAGGTTAGTTCTTCCGAACTCATTTTTTCCCTCGTATCCATAATTTTTAATAACATTGGTGTATAATTAACTCGATGCGCAATTCTAAGATATGAGTTGTTATCAACAAATATTAATGCTTAAAACAACACCAGGGCAGGGAGTTTGTCTTTATCAACTACGTGTAAGATAACCGGCCATAACTTAACTTTTTACTGTGATTACATAGAACGTATTTGTGAACGATAGAACTGTCGCACCGTATTTCAAGAATCAGATGATATACATACATACGTACACATATATGTTTACACATACACACACACACACACATATATATACATATATACTCTCCTCATAATATAGTACTAACGTAAGTTATTTGACGAGGAACGACTAACGCTCTGTATGGAGTGTGTCGGCGGTCACCTGGAATAATGATACGGTTGTCCGCTGGTCGGTGCTCAGTGGACAGCCGACAGTGGCGTCGCGAGTCCGCCGCGAGCCGGTCGCCTTACGCAAACGATGAAAATTATCGCGACCTACGAATTATGATTACGACAAGCATGCGAGATTAATGTCAGTATCGACTTGTCGAAATGTAGCCTGTACAGTGTGTACAACTGGTAACGGGCAGTTTGGAAATGTCTTATGTTATTGTCCAGCCTTATTAGCTGTATATGATACTTAAATTACAATCTGTGATAGAGTAGTGATATCTCGTACTTCGTAGTCATGATTGTCCTCAGCTGGTTGTGTGTTATGTTACTGGAGGACGTCTTTGACTTTAACAGAAGAAAGCAAATTCCGGTTATTAGAGTAAGTGTAAGGAATGCCAGGATAATTCGGTGTAACATATACAAAACATTTGCTAGTTTCCATGTGTCTTTACCGACTCTGCAGTACTATTGTCCGTCTATTCTGAAATGCTTTGACGAATCTCAGCTTAGTATAATGTGACTCTCGAGGTGTATAATTTAAGAAAGTGTAAACAGCTCGGCACCTGTTATAAGGAAATGTTATAATTTCCGAAAGTAGAGTTAATATTTTTAACCGTTATCGTAAGTAACATATTTTTAAGGATAATGAATCCTAAATAAATTATATTCTATCCCAATGATTATGTTAAAGACAAGAAATATATAGAAACTTGTATATTAAGCTTAGTTTTGAATCACGAGAGATTTATTTATTTATCTCTAAGTTTCATGTAGAGATCGTTTTATGATCGTTAAATACTTTCCAGTATGTTATATATTAATGAAACGTCATTCAATTCTCACGACACGTTTGTGGTCAAATAAAACTGTATAAGGAAGTGATTGTGTGACTTCTCGCTGGTGTAACAATATATATAAATATCGATATTATTATTACCATAACTCACGTGATGCGACGCTAACGAGGCATATTAAGAGATTAAATAACACACTGTATAGACAGATGTGAAACACTGCTTTATCTTCGTTGGGATATTCTTTCAACTTTATATATTGCTGGTTCAGGACTGGTGGAAGGTCGAGGTGAACGACCGCCAGGGTTTCGTGCCAGCTGCTTATGTGAAGAAGATCGACGCCGGCCTGTCCTCTTCTCAACAGAATCTTGCCGATTCAAACTCCATCGCGGCCAGACAAAACCAGGTTGGTCCTCTACAAAGTAAAACAAACTCACCATATACGTATATCTTACTTTTTGTCAAGGTGGAATCTTAAAAGTCGATGTTGAAGAAGGACTTCTTCAACCGTGTGAGCTGAAAGTTCACTTTTATTTTGGAAGACCATTGATAGTTAGTAGGAAACTTAATGCTTAATCAGGCATGGCAAATACTTCAAAAAATAAGTGACTTAATAATTTTTATCGACTTCTATATTTATTGTTTGTGAATTTCTCAAATAAATGTCTATTTTTAAAAAGTTTCTTATTTTTATACAATACAGGTTCATATCTACTAATATTGCGTAATATTTATTACAGATCGAAGGCCAATACGACAATCTGCTAGCGCTGGCTCGCGAGCGTCAGAACAAACTCAACGAGACTGTGAAGGCTTACGTTCTCGTCAGAGAGGCCGCGGAGCTAGCGACATGGATCAAGGACAAGGTTCGCAGCTGATACACGTGTGATTCAGAGTTAACGTGAGATGTGTGCTAATGTGACATTTATATTAGGAGATGCACGCGCAAGTACAAGACGTCGGCGAGGACCTGGAGCAGGTGGAGGTGATGCAGAAGAAGTTCGACGACTTCCAGAACGACCTCCGAGCCAACGAGGTCCGCCTGGCTGAGATGAACGAGATCGCCGTGCAACTCATGACGGTCGGGCAGACAGAGGCCGCCTTGAAGATCAAGACACAGATGCAGGTCAGATAGTCATACAGCACGTTCTTCAATTAACTAACGATTAGTCAAAGGGTTGGTGAAAATCTAAGATTATATTATTTGCAGGAGCTCAACTCTAAGTGGACGTCGCTACAACAGCTGACCTCGGAGCGAGCGGCCCAGCTGGGGTCCGCTCACGAGGTGCAGAGGTTCCATAGGGATGTGGACGAAACCAAGGACTGGATCGCCGAGAAGGAGGCCGCGCTCTCCACCGACGACCTGGGCCGGGACCTGCGCTCTGTACAGACACTGCAGCGTGAGTAGTGGTCACGGTTCACGATACTCACATCCGTATTCATTGATATATGTGTAACAGGAAAACGCGTATTAGTAGAATCAAATGACTGGATTCCTTACGATATTGAATACTTTAGGCAAGCACGAGGGACTTGAGAGAGATCTGGCGGCCCTCGGAGACAAAATCCGCCAGCTGGACGACACGGCCAACCGCCTCATGTCCACTCACGGAGACTCCGCCGACGCTACATACAGCAAGCAGCGAGAGATCAACGAAGCCTGGCACCAGCTGCAGGCTCGCGCCAACGCCAGGAAGGAGAAGCTACTGGACTCCTACGATCTGCAGAGGTGTGTTATAATGATATACATAAAAGTCTTATAAAATTATCACATAGTCAAGTTGTTCTATTAAGATACCAGTTGCTTGGGTAATGATTCAAAAATGTTTTGTATTTTGTTTTTAGTACAGAAATTTATGTTGATGTAAGAAAATATATATCTCTAAGGACATTTCAGCTATAATTCTAAACAATTTAACCAATTCTATCTGACATTGATAGTTCGATAAACGGTTTCGGTCCCTAAGCGTTTAATTTAAAACCCCTAACACTTTGCTTCTAGATTCCTATCAGACTACCGTGACTTGATGGCGTGGATCAACTCCATGATGGCGCTGGTCAGCTCCGAGGAACTCGCCAACGACGTGACCGGCGCAGAAGCTCTGTTAGAGAGACATCAGGTACATAACCCATCCGACACGCCCAGTCCGTCCGTATGTTCACTAAACTGTGGTAATATTTACATTTATGAATAATGTCGTGTCAACTATCAGACGGTTAAGACGGGATGTGTTTCTAGAACCAGCGCTTGGAGATAGACGCTCATTACGGCACACTGCCGCAGGTCAGACCAACGCATGTGTGCTCTAGCCATGACACCTCTTGCCATACTCTTCCTCGTCACCTCTCAAACTCAGTTACACACAACTAATAGATTTACAGATAATATCATTATCAAGTTAACGTTCTATTTCTAAAATTTGTGGAAAACCAAATCTTACGTAAAAGCTCCTTATTCGCGCTTCCTTTTCTCTCGTTTTCACTATTCGTGACTAAAAATTTCTTTATTCGTGGATCTGATAAGTACATACGTAATAATAAAATTATTCCAAAAGGAATCCAACACAATATCCTTGTCAAATAGACTAATAGAAAAGTAAAATAGATCGTATTACAACTATACCTAAAGTATGTTATTAAATGACATCGTCGAGGACTTTAACACAAGGCGCCGTCGCCGGGATCGATGTTTTTGAGAATGTAAACAAACTGGCCCATTCTTTACAATAATAATAATCTAGTAACACGTGTCTACTGCACTATTCCTCATTTTAATATCAACTAAAAAAAATGAGAAAATAGTTTCGACACGAAAATCTTTATTACCGCTTAAAGTGAAAAATGGCAATGCCTGACCGTTTATGCCTTGGAGAGACTTTGCATCCATATCACGCTTATTCAAGGTCAACGAATCGACTGTACGATCGATAAAAAAGCCGATGATAAAATAAGGTCGTCTGTAGCCTCAACTTCACGGTCAGCGACAAGTGTTCGCGATCCAGCAACTGTAAAAATGGAAGCGGCGTTGGCATTGTGGATGACGACAGAAATTATAAAAAGTGCCGCTTCATTATAAATAATCTGATGGTAGTTTTTGTAGTGGGAGTACAGATGGCGGATTT
>DVQP01001670.1:0-14699 GCA_018231745.1 Danaus eresimus
TATCTTTTGTGGTGAATTAATAATAATTCTGTATTTCGATCCATGGATATTGGAAGCAAAAGCTTTGACGTTTTCCATATAATGATTCAACAATATTATATTCAAAGTTTTGGGAGTGTCAAAATCGCGGTCACTGTTAACTTGAGTGTGATGCTGAACGTGTAAGGTAAGTCACGATCGGCCACCGAGCCAAAACCGACATTTGATAATATCGTACCCGTTTTCCATTCGACCTCTGGACCTTTGAACGCTATTGGACTGTCTAACGTTGCATTAAAATTATTTTCAGCTTAATGAATTTTGCAAATTACGTAAAATAAAAATTGTTATAAAATATATCATTTTATTGTTATTAAAACCATATAATTATTTCTTGTAAGTGTAGAGTAATTGTACTATATTTAATATTTTTATTAATTGTTGTTACTATTTCCTCTAATCATAATTCGTTGACGATTTTTTGTAATAAGTTCTGAAAGTGTCGCTACGTTCGTTACATGAACACGTATTTGACACCGTAATTAATTTTCCACCTACAAAAAGGGCTGAAGTTTCCCCTGACCTTTATTGATGAATTACCCTTCTTAGCCCTTTGTCGATAAGGGCTCGTGCCCTTTGCGATTGATTAGCTGACATTTTGGGACCATTCATTTATATGGCGTCTTGAAGAAGCCGCATAATGCATAGCCGACCCTTCATTTGCGGTGAATGCATAAAGGACCTGTCATGAAGGTTACTGATACATACAAATGTATTTATGTTATATATTAACCTTTTCTCTTTGTATTCTGCAAACAATAGAATAGTAACCTTAGAATTTATTTCACATTTTGTGATTAGCCCTATATCAATGTATCGATGCATGAAAATTAATGAATGTTGATCAGTTCCTCCGTATATACTATAAATTAAAAGTGATTTGCTACAAAGCTAAAACAATCGGTTGTTTTTTAGACTCTATGTTAGTGTGTTTAAATTGTCGCTTCTAATGGATGAACATAGTAACTGATTTCTACATATACTTAAAATGTAAGAATGTTTTTTTCAAGTTTTGTTTAAAATATTTAAAAAAAAGAGTTTTATGTTTGAAAAATATGTGCATTAAGAGAGCAAAGTATTATTTTTACAGATAGTGGACCAACTTTTTCTTTTTTTTTTATTTTATTTACGATGTTTGGATTAAATGAGAAAAATATATTCACATATTTACCAAGCCATCAATTTCTTATTTAAGTTACAAATTACTGTCCAAATTAACATATGTTCAAAGGGCAGTAGCATATGGTCTAGAGTTTTTTTTTACTCACACCTGCATTCCTGTTTACAGCCCTCACAATTTCGAATTATCATTACAATAATTTATTCAAATGTATGCCCCGAAATAGCCAGAGAGGTGTGGTGCCACTTGTACGTGTAATATTTTTTATGCTCATTAAATTTAAATATTTAAATTTATTTGTATCAATATTTAAATATGACAAATTTATATATAGTTTGTCTGAGTAGCGAAATTGTAGAATTAAAGTTATACTTTTTGTATTCAAGGTTTTTGGAGTTTTAACTGAAAAAAATTATCATATTTGTTGTTAGAGTTATAGTTTAAAATTGTATACAGTTTATTTTGATTTATCAAAAAAAGTTATGTAAATATATAAAAAATATTACCGACTTATTTCTTTTTTAAATAGTTTAATTTTGAATCCGAGGGAAAACTTCAGAAACGTTTTATTGATCAGGAGTCCATAATTAAATAGCACTAGACAATATTTATTTGATGTTACTGGAAATCAAATCAAATCAAACCACTGTTTTAATTCGGGGTTTCTCGTCGGTGATTACTTTGTTGTAATATGATCAATGCCTCTAAAACAATAATCAAATGTCAGCCTCTGCGATATATGTAGTAATAAAACTAATAAAATTGGTTTATCTATATTGTATGCATCCGACAAACTGTGCTCACATAACCCGCCGGTGCCTCTACCCCACCGTCGATAATTAGTCATTGCTCTGACGTGTGAACTTACAGACACGGAGACCGACACACCTGCTCTGTAGTAGCTACTTAAATGCTGATTGTATTGTTAAGTAACATCGCTAATAATAAGTAAACTTTATTAATATAAAAAAGCTTTTTGAAACAAAACGTTTTCAAAGATGACAAAATCTCACGAAGCTTCATAGGAAAACTATGAAAATTAATATGTTGTTATAAAAACAATAACTATATTGTAAAATGAATACTATCGGTTATACTATGACGATCACGGATGGTAGTCGTAACTACGAACGTAAGTTTAACAGAACTTATGTTCTGTTAAATAAAAGATCTTTCTAAATGTGTCTTAAGCTTGTCTGTCTTCAGACTGGCTGGTTATTATAATGGGAATGTAGTTTAAATATTTCTAAAGACGAGTCACAGTTAATTTAAAATTTCCTCGCCTGTCACATGTATGAGTTTTAAGTTGATGCTCAGGTATGTGTACAAGGTTTTATAAAAGAATGGTTCTATTTTTTGTGATCTTTTAAAGTTTGCGGTAGTGTCAGTGATACTTTTCCCTTTTGTGAGTTACTTAAAAACTTTTTAGTGAGAAAGTTCGGAAGAGATGTCGAATAAAAGATAATATTGCACAGTTAAACATAATTTATTTCATATTATTTTAATTATCACAGATCCATTTATTTTAATAGTCACGTTAACAAAAATATAGTCTACAGTGGTGATGTATTTCATATGAAATATCGTTGTTGTATGATATAGTACTGTCTACAAGTTAATACGACTATTTACAATCTGTTTCCTTATATACAGACGGGTAAATAGGAAAACGGTTATATAAGAACTCGAGCAAAACTTTGAAGTCTTTAGTCATTTACAGATTAATTTTGTGATAGATCACAAACGATCGCTATATTATTTAGTTTTCTAATGATTTATAAATTAAATTTAACGTAGGAACTTATAATGTTGACGACAAAGTTTTGGCGAGGAACAGGCAGTGAACATTTACGCGAATAAGAATCTTAAAAATGTATTGAATTAAGTCTTTGTATCAACAGTAGAAATAACGCTACGTGTATTTTTTTATTATATTAAGCTCAGCATAGTATGTGTGAATTTAACATCGAAAGAAGCTAGGAGCTGTCAAAGGACAGAATTTTGCCATATTAAGTAAGAGGAATGATTTACGTAAGGTAATATTGTTAACTATTTGCTCAGCAATGCAGTGACGTTAAAATTTTGGCACATTATAATAAACTCAAGACATTAAAATTACAAAGCAAAATAAACAAGAACCAAGCTATTCCAATATAAATTTCGTTACAATGAACACTCAAACACTTATAAAAATAACAAAATAACCAACCGTGTACCAACTATAAATCATCGGTTTTGTTCTTTATAAGACATTAGGCACTATTATTGCTACTATAATATAATTTATACCTCCATCGCTTATCTACAGCATAACGCTCTATACAAAATAATCTACCACGACTTTACAAATTAGGCCAAAGACCTCGTAACTATCATCTCTAAGTAACATTTAAACTACACAAATTACCAACAAATACGTGATCCACATTCACTCATGTACTATGATTTTATAACATAGCAGGTAATAATAAGTAGGTGACTTCACGGCTCTTCATTAAATACTTAGCGGTGTCAAGCCTACGATTTGAATTCCATTATATTAATATCAATATTCCCTCAAATATGTACCAGGTATTCATAACCAAGAAGGTCTTCCGTGAAGTAGGTCAGCTGCGTCGTGTCGTTCCATCTGACGCAGTGCGGCGGCAAGGGAAGCCGTTGCGCCGGGACCACGTTCTCTGCACTCCCATAGCTCCAGGATAGCCTCAGTGGGTGAGCTCTTAGTGGCAAACCATGTGGTGTAGCGATCGACTCCTAGTCGAGCCGCAAGAGCGCGCCAGTCGTTGCCACGCGCGTTCGGAGGGTCTAATATAGCGCATAGCTGACGTTTGACCCTTGTACTTAATTTGAATGGACTTTCAGCGCACTCGTTCACACCCGTTTCATTGACGGTCACATTCCTTTTGAGGTTGCCGTCGCTGCCTTCATCACTTCGGCACATTCTAGCCTCCAGAAGATTTTCAGTAATATTAAAGCTTCTTTGAGATTCACGAGGCGAACGACCACGGGGTGAGCGGCTACGTAGATCGTCTATTAATATTCGGAATGTCTGTTTATAAGATGGATTGGTTCTTTGACAAGCGGAGATTGTAAAGTCGATGTTATCGCTGTCGTAAGTCCTTTCTAATGCAAAACTACAGTGCAGTGCATTGTAATTCGATCCCCATACATGGTTGAAAGGGATTTCCTGGTATCCGATTCCCGGTTTAGCTTTCCAGCCAGGACTCAAATGTTCTAAATTCAAACACAAATTCGAACCACCGTCTTGGAATAAAAGAGTTTTCGGTCGTTCGAGTAAAACTCCGCCCAATTTTTTTTCTTGTTCTTGACAGTAGTATGGAGCACATGGAGTGTCTTCGAATATATACAGACGTATATTAAATTCCGTACAAGAGTCCGTTATCATAGCAGGTGCGTAAACAGCTAATTGTAGTGTTTTAACCGCCTTCCCATTAAAACTTTCACCGACAAGGACAAATGTTGAAAGCATGTCCGTAACGAGGTATATCTTTTCACTGTCCAATTGAGTGAAAACTGGTGTATTAATAGTTTCTTGTCCGAGACTAACGACCTTCTTCCATTGGGGGTGTGTATCGGCTTTCGCATTATTATGATCTATGGCGTACAGGGCAAGATTCCAGAAGCCGTGTTTAAGACTAGCGCAGTGAGGAATTTGAAGGATAACTGACTTATTAAGCTGAAGACGAGGCGGGCCGCATTTAACTACTGGACTGAGTTGCGTGATACCTGCGGGCAAAAAATTGTTTTTAACAAAATGTTCAACGATGTTACCGATGTCCGCCTAAGGCTGGTTTTATATTACTTTGCATAAATTATTCCTTTCGATTTCTTAGTGTAATTACATAGGACTCGTAGCGTTTCGACTTCTTTATAGTTTGATGTAGATCCGTTCTTGTTTTAATGAAAGATGTTATCAATAGCAATAAGCGATGTTCTGTGGCAATAAAACCCGTTCGTACATCGTAATTAAAGACAAATAAATTTTAGCACAAAGTCTATTATTACATATAAGGTCAAACAAGAACTATGATTTATTTAGAATAAATATTTATTTATATTAAATATTATTTAATAGTTATTGTTATAATATGATATAAATTAGACATGGCGTTTGATACAATCGCACAAATATTTACCTTTACCAAGCCTCGATCTATATCTGTCGTCTTTGACTACGGCTACATAAATTTGTTCACGTCGTCCCCTACTAACTGCACCTTCTGGTATCGATAAAGCGACACCGGCAGCGGGTAACGCCAGTCTTGCCCCGGAATTCGATACGGAAAGTGACTGAGATATTGGTGAGTTTGATACGAGTTCCGCTAGTTGCAGCGTCACTGATTCGTTCGCTGCATCGTACATCGAACCAGCTGAAACAAAGTTGTCATAAAAGATTTGTTCGAGATGAAAATAATTAAAATTATTTTTATGACTGATTATTTGAAATGTATCTTATAACTGGAAAACTAATTAAAAATCAAATTTCAAGTCATTATTGACATAAAGCTTAAAAATGAAAATTCATATTGAGCAATTCCGTTAAATTCCTGAGGTTTTGTAAGGGTTTTTAACCCACAGAGGTTTAATTTTCAATAGCAAAATATGACAATGAAATAAAAAAACTCACAACTAGTAAAACAACTGGAGGCTGAATGTTCGGATTCGGTGTATGGTTTGCTGTCATACTCATCGCTCTGGCCCTTGCTTGAGGCGCATGGAGTCACTTGATGGTCGACAGGCGACGCGTAACTGTAGGGCAGTCATTATATTAACATGCTTTCCCGGTCTGTGATATAATAATACATATTACCAATCCTGCAAACATGTGTTGTTGATGGATGCTCATTATTTATATATTTATTCAGCGTATGAAATGTAGGCAACAATTGTTTCTTGAAAATATTTTTCTATTAAATGAGTTTCAAATTCGTGAGCATCAGTTACCTATTGGTCAGATGTGGTACATCGTAATGATGTTCAGTTCTTGGATCCGGCTGAGGGTGTTCATAACGGGGTGGTCTATGCTGCATGAGGTCTGGTGCTAGGGATAGAGATTGCTTCTCTACTGTCGGGTATATTTCTGGTTGGAAATCTTTGGACAAAATAACGGTTATGAAGTATTTTTAGGTAAAAAAAATCTATCGTAGTGTTTTTTTAAAGGTAGATCATGACTCACCAGTTCTGGTCATAGTGTACAGAGAATGGTCACGAGTTTTTCTCTGTAAGAGTTTGTAGACGACAGCCGCTCCCGCAAGGAATACTACTACAGCCACCGCTATACCAATGTACAGAGGGATGTCACTGTGCGCCGCGACTGGTGATAAATATTCTTTTAAGAATTTTATGTTTTAGGGTTTATCTACTATGAAACAGCCATTTTAAATATGTTTTCAAGAAATAATACTCTTTTAAATCATTTATAAATACATTTAAAAAATGTAAAATATAAGTGCAGTCATTAAGTACTGCGGTTAACTTAAAAGGTAATACACGAAACAATGAAAACGAGCTACCCCAAAACGATATTGGAAAATATAATAGGCAGGTACAGGTGTATGACGAACTTTTAACGGCTTACGAGTTTGGATATTAAATGTGAATTATGCTTGACTAACATAACGATCGCGGCCGGCACAACGGAAACCATCGCTTCTCCTATTATTTAAGGTGCAACTTAGTTGAGATCCATTTTATGGAGCTATTCTTAGCGTATGTTTTTATTGCTTACAAATGAAAAAGGCATCGAATTTCTGGCAATGGGTTTGAATATTATTTATGTCATCGTGTCCCACAGTTTATGGTCGGTCTCGCGTCGCATTCTAACAAGTCGTTTTTGTGGCATTTTGAAGCCGTGAATGGGAGAGAATTAGGGATGTTTTTAGTTATCCATTACGTTGATAGAGGACATTACTTAGATCACATTCGGATTCTGTGGTCGCTTTGAAAGGGATGTTGTATTCAGCGCACGATTGCGTAAAGAGTTTTTATAATATGTTTCTCCTTCTATAAAACGTTTTGTATGAAACATGTTGAAAATTAAATAAGTAATTTTAAAGATATTTTTAATAGAAAAATTTATAGCAAAATAATGAGACACCATTTAATGGTAACAGTTAAGTAAACAAAACTGATATTTTTAAATAAAATGTTTTCCAGTAATCGAATGGGATGAATCAGTATTAAGTAGATAAAGTCAATGATTATGTCGTACGTGGGCCGGAGAATTATTCTAAAACACAATATAGCTTGCACTTAATTCCTCTATCTCTTTAAATTAACTACACGAACCCAGCTACTTGCGACATTTATTTATTAGGTCTCTACAAGTCTAGGCACTCTCATTTAATCTACTCGATAGATAGTAGTATTGTCACCCAGGCCACGTTTGGCCCACATTTTATATGGCTAAGTTTGCTACTAAAGATTAAAACGATGTTTAATGCAATTTTTAATCTTCTCTTACTCCTTCGTAGAGGGTATTAAATATTTTTTTTTCATTACAGACATTCCCTTCTAAAGATATGGGTCTTAAAGTTGTTCCGTTTATATTCAATGAAAGTAATCCAATTCTAAAGTATACAATTCAAACATATTAATGAACTTTCAATAACTAATCTTATTAAATATTTTTATTAGAAGGAAAGATGCCTGAGATAAGAAAAATCACTTAGGTTTTCTAATCTACAATTCTCAATAGAGTCTGGATGCTGAGGTGAACGTTGATAAATCGATAGTACGAATGAGATTTTTTTTAAATATCATTAGCTTTAAGTGCAATTCAATTATACTGAGAAATAAATTATTTACACTAGACTGGTTCCTAGAAAATTCAAGCTTCAGGTCAAATGTAAGATAGCGTTAGTTTAATAATACATTTTACTACGAATTGATTCTAACGATGCGACACTTCACATTTATCTGAGTAATAATTATATTACGTTTATTTAATTAAAGAAACATTTGTCAGACGAATGCCAGAAATTGTTTTATGAGTCCAAAAATTATAATCTATAAATCTGAAGGACGGTTCTCAATTTTATAGCGATCTGTTTGAATAAAAAAATCTGCTATAAGAATTCATTTGTAATTGAAATATCTTAAGAATTATTGAATTAGAATTAATTTTTCTGTGATTCGTGTTTATCCGATTAACCTTACACTAAGTACTGATCACTGATAAATTACTTTATTAAATGTTAATTTAATTTGAAGAAAATATTTTCAATATTGTGGCTTTATTTGCATACCGTAATCCTGTGGCCAATACTGACTTTGAGTATCTTTAAAAAGTGTCATTATATTTTGATTCTTTTATGTTGATGAAGTCGTTTAATTTTGAAATTTAAGTTCTTTGTTATTGATATTATCAAATTATAAACCGACTACAGAGCTAAATCAATTTGAAACGCTGTCTGTTAAAACGATAATAAAAAGTTAATAACAAAATAAAACCGCTGGGTCCGATGCACCCCGCTGGCTATCTAAGGGTTATGTTGAAATTTGTACACTGTGTAAACATTTGTCAGTGCCAGTCGTATATCCGAGTCGTTGCAAAGAGATTTGAGATACTGAATCCAATCGAAATCCATGAACCCTTGTCGCTTGCTATAACGTGGTAGGAGGCCATCCTGAATTAAATTTTCCATTTCAGTTGCAGAGAAATGTAGTCCTATTGGTAACGGATATAATGATCACTATGGTGTAGTATCGGCAAGGGATACATGCATGCAGTTTGCGATCACCCGCTGAGCTCTCTCGGTGAAATCACAACAAATCATTTACGGAGCCCACCTCCAGTAATGAGAACTGCATCCTACATCCCTTTGCATATTTTTTGTTTGCGACTTTATGCCGCGATTGAATTTATATTGAATTAAGTCTCATGAATTCAGATAAATTAGTATGCCCAGATTTAACATCACCTCTTGATTTATAATAAACAGACATATATTGAAACGATGTTTTGATTATTGACATTTCATCTTTGTAATACCTTGTCATAGTTTTATAAATGATTATTACATTAATAAACATTAAGATATAAAATTTACATAGAATTTTGTGACCTTTAATTTTTATAGAAGAAATGCACAAGACATAAACAACTTCTATAAATCACTTACGAATTAACAGGTGGTATTTAGAAAGCAAGCGATTTAAATATGTAAAGACATTATAAATCTGATTTAAAACATGATTCATGATTTGTGTAACAATTGAACTATTCAGTTGTTCGAGTTGCAAAGAATGAAAAGTGGCTATAAAATTTTACCATTTTCCCCTTTGTGTATACGCAATTAGGCTAATGAAGAGGGCGCACTCGGTGCAAATGAATGAGTCTTTTTCATGGTCTTGTATTGAATGGTTCACTTTTCATGTTGGCAATTTAGTGATGTTCTAACTCTACTTAAATAAGAGTTCTACTGATCGCTCTGATTGAAATAGAATTATTATTTGAAAACCGGATACTATACAATGAACAAAGTATAATAAGTTGCTTAATTTAGTCGTTTATTAAATTTAATTTCCACATGTATTAAATTAACATTAATCAAGGCGTGCTAACAGTCCGTTTTCAACATATAATAAATTTTAAAACAGGTTTAGAACAGTAGCAGTATCAGTAAATGATCAATATCGAATATGTAAATACAAAAGTTACAAGCGATTTACAGGCGAATATGTTAAATTGTAAATTTATTTAGCGCAAAAGAAATCAGGTTTTGTAGGGTTTAACCAAACATCGGTTGCCGTGGGCTATTTATCAAAATTCACGATAAACAGTATAGGAAATTGATACAGCGTCAGGCGGGACCGCGAAAGTGATTTATTGCCATTATAAACAAAATACAGACTGATCATATTCCATTTGGTATATTGGATTGGGCCTACCATGGGAATTACGTCGGCTGGTAAAAAATTCATAATAAAAATTCCACCGATCATTAAACATTAAAAGGCTTTCAAACGAATTGATAAAATTTTATGCGTTCCTATAAACCTGAAAATAAAACGTCATAACTGTTTAAAAGCAACGAAGGCTGACAGCAAATTAAGAATTGGACAAGTTGAATGAGCAGAGTACAAAAATAGATAAAATGATGAATACACCGCAGTCCGTGATGTATTAACTTATTGTTCTAAATTT
Source organism: Danaus eresimus (assembly GCA_018231745.1). Taxonomy (NCBI): domain Eukaryota; kingdom Metazoa; phylum Arthropoda; class Insecta; order Lepidoptera; family Nymphalidae; genus Danaus; species Danaus eresimus. The sequence goes on from DVQP01001670.1 coordinate 10,329, forward strand.
CAATTGTTAGGATCATTTAAAAAGTGTTGGCATAAATCTCCTACACAAAATACAGCAGCAAGTTGAAAATAAAGAAGAAACAACTATGGTCAGTTAACAACTATGGTCAACTATACTATTTTTAGTAGAAAATATAAGGACATTAATGTTAAAGTCAACATTATGTAATAACACAATGATATTTTAGGTCCTATACTATATTTAGACGACGATGTGGTCCAGATGGTCACGGTATCTGATTTTAGTACCTCTCGAATTTTTAACGTGACCACACATTGTTGAACTTTTATGCTCCTTATCTACTTATTTAGTTCATAAAATTTCCGAGATACGGCGAAGGTATGACAGATCAAACTACACTGGTAGGTGAGGGTTACCGATAGCCTGTTTTATAAAGAGACCAGACTGTATAACATTCATAGTTATGAACGCGCGGAAAAGGAAGTATATTTTTAGTCTTATGGCATCTGGTTTGACGTAACCATTTGCTTTTCATAGAAGCGTCTTAATTAACATGCCCCTAGAGAAATGGTTTCATAACTGGAGAGCGTGACAGCGGATCATAGCCATCAGTCCAATATTTATTTGATATTTGCTCATTCATTTAGGTCGCGATATAAACAAACGTCATGACTGTCGGAACTGACATCATAATAAAATTCTAAGGTTTATTAAATTACAATCTCCTAAGAAATATATCACAAGATATATTACATAAATACATTTTTTTTAATTAGTTTATTTGTATATGTGTCACTCACCTCCGTGAACTCCACAGTAGTCGCCGACGCAGTCAGCATGTTGTACTTGAGCACCGGAGCAAGCGTCTCCAGCACAAGATCTTCTTCTAGTTTGTCTGCAGTCTGAACCACAGACTGACCACTCCGTCCACACTCCCCAGCGACCGGGTGATGCTGGCACGAAAACACAAGTTATAAGTAATTATATAAAATTAAAACAACCTCTGTGGTGTATCCGAGAAATATTGTGATTAAAATTATAGTCTAATTCCCAATTAATTGATTGTTTGTAATCTAAGATAGAAGTCAATAACAGTATAGTATTAAGTGCTCTAGAGAATTAACTCCAACAATTATGCCAGAATATATCACAGAACTGCATATTAATCAGTGAGGTAATGTTAATTGAGTCGCTTAATCAATTGAGACTTCTTTAATATTCATACAGTCGGTGCAATCGAAGGAAATACGCAGTACTTTATTTTAGTGTTTGTGCTATTTAAGTACGAATACATTAAGCGAAATAGGAATAAGAAGTTTATTTGCTTGGGTAAAATAAATTGTTTTCTGAATGTTGTTTCAACTAATATAAAATTCACAAGCTACCCTGGTATCCCTCGTCATGTATGTATATTTCTCTTTCGATACATAACAATAATTTTGTGGAACACGTAACAACAACGTGTACAATATCTATTATGAAATTGATATGTTAGGTAGACCATGCAATATTATTAATACATTGGAGCATGCGATCTGGCCATTTGCAAATTCGATACAGGCTAATAATGGAATACTGCCTCTAATATTATCTCGCCAATATATTAACAATTATATATTAATAAATATGTTTCTTAATTTTTACCAAAGAATCTCAAAATATGCTAAAATAGAAGCAAATCAAACTATTTTTTTTTCAAATGTTTAAGGAGATGTTTTATTTCTTATTAAAATTTTAATGTTCAACACATTTCATAAAGGGCATCTTAAAATATATCTTTGTCAAGTTATTAATTGTATCTAATAACACAAGCACGGTTCCCATAAAGTATTGCTCTATAAATTGAAATTAAAGTGCGCCAAGGCGCTCACACAGCGAGGAATAAATCACATGTGTTTTTTACAAAAGAAATAATAGAGTTGAGAATTCGTTCTCAGTTGAATGTCACAAGTTATAAAAGTTAGCGAGAGTTATACTTGAATAAGTAAGCTTTGAAAGTTATACAGAGGCTTGTTTGAATTATGTTCTCTGTGACTTAAGGAAGACAAATAATATTATTGTATGCAAATACACTACATGTACGGTAATTATATGTATCCTATTGACGTAATGTATTATCGCAATCAGCCTTTGATATGACCCAATCAATAAGTCACTTTAAAGACCCCGCATACAAAATTACGTATGTGAGCATCATTTCTCATTAATTAATGCACAAGCATAAATCAGTCAGGGTTCGTTAGACGAGAAACAGTGAGGACTTTCACATCCTTACCCCTGGAAATTTTTAACATAATAAATTAAGTGTATTTGTGTAGTTGTCATGTATTTAAGATGAGACGCTTCATAATCAAAATAAGGTTATTTTTATTTGGTTATTTTGATTAATTAAATGAAATAGAAATAAATATTAAATGACATATGAAAATAGCAAAATGAATTTAATATTATTATTCATATAAAAAAATACATCAATGTAAAATCTATTAGAACACATTTAACTATACAACGTAATTTATAAAGTAAAGTTTGTCGCTGTAGTGACATGTGTGAGCAATTAAAACAATAAACAAGGGCTTAGAGATGTTCTTCATTATATTTTATTGTGTCCGATTGGTTTAGTTGGATGCACACCAGGAAGTTTTGTTTGAAATGTGACTTATTCAATCCTAATGAAATAGCATTGTTTTAACTCTTTTAAAACACACAAATATTTGAATTGAATCCAACCGATACAACTAATAATTTTATTTTTGTAAAAACATCCCAATACCTCATAAAACATCTTGCGGGAGTCATATCAGAAGACGTTATAACCATTCGAAATTTAACTTGAAATATAATGCTCCCAAATACGTCGGCTTGTATTATACAAAATCCTTTAGCTCCGCTCAAGTAATTTTACTATCGCTATGAAACACTTAGCCTTTGATGTGACCACCGCATTCTGGTTTATAGCTTTACGTATTAAACTGCGGGATTTTATAGTTCAGATGGGAGATATGCTGGGATTGTAAAGATTTTTGGGCACGTGCTTTTTATGGTGCGTAAGTGGGTGGTTCCTGTTTTCTTTGTTTAATTGGACCGTCTGGCTTCTTGTTTGACGATATGGCACGTTGTTTTAACGCTAAAGAAGCTAACGAAATGCCTTTAAATGCTTTACATGCCTCTTTTATTTCCATTCAACTTAGTTCTATGCATTAAGAAATCCGTCGCGGGTGTAAATTTTTAACAGTATTTTCTTGCTACATTCACTTACCGATAAGAAGTTGTTGTGTGTTGTCGTATACTTGAAGATCCACATTGAATCCATCTTCAGTAAGCGTTAACAATATAAATAATATATATAAGTCTTATTACACAAAACAAAATCGAGTGATAACACTATATTACCAAAATTGTAACGTTTACAAGTCTAATTTCTAAACGTAGTTTAGAAATTCAAGTATAACTATTGCAAAATCATTATGAAAATCCAACTTTTACCCTCACGATCATCACACCTTTGATCTTATCTGGTAATTACATTAACATTCTACATATATTCATAAATCATACACGGCACATAAAGCGGACTTATACTAATTACAGTCTTTGTACGTCGCCATCAAAGGAACTGACTTAATAAGTCACTTCGACTCTTGGACTTATTACTTCAATGTTAGGTTTGATTGCCTCATATTTTATTATGGTCTGAATTATTGCTTTCAGTTAAAGAAAATATGTAGGATTCTGTTGATTGCATATCCTGACATTAGTCACGGATTGAGATGAAAATTCATTTAGCAATTATTGAGTAACAATGAATACCTCTCAAGATTTATAACAATGCCTTATTCATTAATGAACTTATATAAAAGACATCACTACGAAGGAATATTGGATATACAAAGTTATAACGAATAATACTTTATTCTAATGATAACTTTCGTCAACAACATCAAAAATTATGAAGACATTAAAGCAAAAGTAAAATTTTAATTTCAAAAGTAAGGAGAATTCTTTTGGTGCGTGTCAGACGGCTATCCGTAGTAGTTCATCATGAAATTTAATTTATGTATGATTATAAACGTTTATTATTTAACTGCTTTACAGTAAACTGGTTATTAATTACCGGTTAATTGTATTGTTAATTTGTAACGTGTGTGCCATACATATTGTAATTTGTTGCAAATTATGAATACTCACCGCTCTGACATAGAACGCAGTCGGCAGTTTTTTGCACACTTTGACCTTGGCAGGGTGCACCGCCATTGAGGGGATGGGGTTCCGTACAAGATCTGGTGCGTCGCTGGCCAGCTATGTGACCGTTACAGCGACATTGGGTCCACGGGCCCCATGAACTCCAACCGCCATTAACTGTCACCCAAAAACAAGCATTTTAATAATTGTTGTTTGAAAATGAGAAAC
>DVQP01001671.1:0-14684 GCA_018231745.1 Danaus eresimus
TATATATTTTATAACCAGACAAAAAAGCAGTATTTTGAAAAAAAAAGTTTTTATTTTTATTTCTTTGTTTCAACCCCTAATAACGTTATGATAGATAATTACCGCCTCAATGCTTGTAGTCGAGGAAACTTTAATTTATAAAAATATATATAAAGGAGTTGTGAGCCCAATTAAATCTCACATAAAATATTTATTTTTTAATAACATTTTTGAATCACTTAATGAGAGCAGTATGAAATATGTATGTAATGGAATAGTTTACTTTACTTGTGGAGAAATATAAAAAAAATCTAATTCAATTTCGATATAGCATGAACATAACTCAAAATTAAGTAATTAAGTAAGTCTACTGGAAAATCTAAAGTGACACAGAAAACATTTTATAATCGTAAAAAACTTTTAAAATGTTTGTAATTATTTCTTTTTGTACTAAACTATATTCATACCATTACAGTATTTTGATTTGTGGTAGAATGTTATGTAACGATGTACTAATTCTGAGGCCGCATTAATATACGCGCCCAGTTATTTCCATTTTGAACTAACTTGCACATAAAACTTTATCCTCTGAAAGTCATTGAGTACGTCTGAGTTACACTTGCATACTTAAAAGAGCTTGTCTGGTATCGTAGTACAAATTCTGAGTTTACATATTTACAATCATTTATGTTGGATTTATTAAAATAATATTTACTATTGATGATAATTGATGAATTATTTATAAATCATAAGGGATGACAAACAAAAAAAATTTAATAAAAATAATTTAAAATGTTTCATTTTTGAAAATACTTTAATTATATAATAACCGAAAAAACCAAGACTAAGAGAACTTTCTTAAGTTATAATATTTGCGAGAAGAAAATATATAAGTTAGACATCTCAAGACTTTGAAGATGAATGTTTTTAGATTTACTGGTGGTGTAATAGGTTATTGTTCCACTGGGAGCAGTTTGTTTGAAAATATTTAAATATTAACTTAAATGTTGTTGTAAATCACAATAAAAATATATAAGACACTATAACGTATGATAGTTTTCTCGTTGTTAATTTGAAAATCCTTTAAAAAAAGCTGTTAAGTAACATGGTTATTATATAATGAGTTTTGTTTCTTTAATAAACTAAAACATTGTTTTCATCAGTATTCGTATATTTTATATTCATCAATGACTTTTTATTAATTCATATATATTTATCAAATATAATTATGTGCTAAGTAAATTGTAGACTAGCAAGTTATAATATTATATACATTTAAATAAGAGGTTATTATGTAGTATAAATTACTGTTAATAATTACAGTTTATTTTTTATAACTTACCCATAAAGAATTATCATATCTAGTCATAATTGTCCAAATAGAACTATAAGTTTAAATAAACGACAACTTAAAACATTGTTTCCCTTAAAATTAAGAGAATACCCTAAAGAAATGCCAAATATTGTGGTGTATATACTTTTTTCAATATACAAACCGTTAATAGTCTTTGATAAATCAAACAATTTGTATGTATTCGCTTTCATAATTCATGATATAAATATCAAATCAGATAAACAGTTATACACCATTCTCCTCCTTACAGTTTTTGTTAATTGGTAAGTAATCCAATGAGTCGCTATCGAATAAAGCCACAATATTAACAATACCAATAATAAATATTTATGGGAACGAAAGTAAAATGTAAACGACACACTTATGTAATGTGTTCAAACATTATTGTGTCACTTCACGTGCTTAAAATACCATACTACTTTCAGTCGTTTTTTTAATCTTTTGACATTGATTCCAGTGATTACAATAATGACTCTCATGGATGCAGTTGAGAAACAGAAGTGCTGACACATAAATCAGTTCACTCTCAGATCTAGTATTTTGTTTCGTATACACTATTTCGAGTATAAACCGTTTGCATAGCTGTTGCCAAATTTGCAAGCAAACTATTCTGATTGATGTCCCCGCAATCTGGCAGGATGACGTTCGAGTTATTGATCGTGTGAATTGTTAAGCTCAAATATTTCCTGAGACGTGACTATCAAATATAACCAAGTAACTTCATAAGACCGTTCAAATTTTCTGTTTGTTTCTTATTAAATTGAAGGTTAGGTTTAATTTCAAAATTATATGAATGGAATAACAAAAAGGATAAAATTATGTCATAAAAAAAATATGTGGCGAATATTTTACCCAAAAATTATGTGACCTAGTAGTATTATGCACTCCTAAATATTTTTAAGTATCAACATATATGTACAGAAATGGGGCAGTATAATATAATACAACGTAGTATAACAGATACCTTTTGTCTGTCTGTTGGTTAGAGTAACAGACGTGCTGTTCTGTCGAATTATTATTAATAAGATTAAAAAAAGCAAATTATCATAAGCGTAAAATCGCGAGGCAACTTATTTTTCATGGAATTGAAAAATCTTAGGTACATAGTGATAACATGTTTAGAAATAACACATTGTCATTCAAACATAAAATAAGAAATATAATAAAAAAATAACAGTACAAGTTGTTGTAATAACTTCATAAGAAATAGTGGTACAGAATTCAAATTAATATAATAAATTTTTGTTATAAGTCTCATCAGATTTTGTTAGTTAACTGGGCCACGTATGAGAATACATGCAAACATGCAAGTTACCAAGAAATAACAAAAAAACTATATTTCCTTTTTTATTTATTTCAAAATTTTTAAAAAGCCTATTAATAGGTAATTTATGCTAAATTCTATTAATTATCTTTTTGAAAACTCTTAACTATACATATATGTGTATATATAAGCTTCAATATGTTAAACGCGTTGCTTATGGTCGGGCTAGTTGTGATGTCACAATGTTATAGGACGACAACTGTGGCAATGACCTCATCACGAAAACCACCATTACGTTGACCTTTGAAATACATGACCTTTTAACTGATCAAAACTGAAAACGTTGGTTAAGAGTAATTCTTTTAAATTATTAGTTAAAACTCATTATAAAGAGATTAGTTAAATAAAACCTATTAAGCTCAAAAATTATTCGTCTATAGAAATTATAATCTTAAACCTTAAAACGAATTTCATAACGAATAAAAAATATATCGTTTATGGATTAGGTCGTCGCTCAGCTTGGAAATATTTATTATGTCTACGTTCAATATCTTGAGGAAAATTTGAAAATATTTTCTCGGAGGTTGTTTTTGCAGTATTCCGTACATAATAGAAAGATTACCTTAAAAATGTTTATCAACTATTTTATATAATTAATTATACAATGATGATAAAATTGTTAGTTTGCAATTAGTACAAATTTATTAATTAATTTAAAAACTAGATTGTAACAGCCTGTCCATATCAAGTATCATTTTAGAATGAATATCATTATAGTAAATAATTGCCCCAGCTTAAACCGCTTGGTTAACGCTTTTTTGCATATTCAGAAGCTTCATTAGCCTTTTAATATTTGAGATATATTGCAATGAAATGCTTTCGAGTTACTCTAACACTGTATCTATTAAAATTAAAATTTCTGTTCAGATCCGTAGTCAGCTTTCAGCACAAAATAACTGTCATATTTATTATACCGGTAGTAAACGTGTAAGAACCGATTTGATAATCTTATTGATGTACAACAAATAATCAGAATAACTTTTTATTATATTCATATGCAAATTTATTGTGGCATAAAAAATCAAAGTTAGATTCAATACTCTATTTTTTGTACATTTGGAATTAAAATTACTTTAAAAGTCCACAACAACCTTTTTGAATATTATGTTTTGTGACAAAATAGTATTATTTTTAGCTGTTTGTTTTAAGTTTTATATTTCTTTAGCTTTATTACTTTAACGAGTCTTTGGGAGCTCAGGACCGTAACTCACATATGACGTAACGTCATTTAAAATTTCATCAAATACAATACTGATATTTAACGTAAAATATTTTGGAATATTTTAACTCAAATGTTCTCATTAGGATTACTAAAAAGAAGAAGTATTGCAATATATAGTTATTTTATAAAATACGTATATAAAAAAATCAAAATAAATCTTGATGTTTATTTTATTGAACTAAGTTTCAGGTGCTTTGTTGGTTGGTATTGTGGTTTTATTAAAGAATAATTTTGTAGCATGTAAATGTTTAAATTATTATAATTTAGCAATGTCCATGAACACTGCACAGTACGCAAATATACGATTCCTTGTAATGTATTTATAGTACAATGCCCCTTTATATTATTAAAGGGTATATTTTCTAGTCTCGTTTCAAACAACTTTTATCAAACCATTGAATTCGATTTGAACAGCCACCTTTATCCAAAACTTTTAAATGGCATAGATTTGGAACTAATGTCCTTAAAGTTTTGACAATATCCGGCCATTTATATGGAATACTTCTCTGATAGCTGTTCTCTACAGTAACTTATGGCCGAGCCTAACAAACAAGGGGATATTAAATCATACGCTTTAATTAAAGAGCACCTACAAGTTCCACATCAGGCATAGATGTGTTTAGATTTGACTTTGGATTTTTTTCTTCGTTAGTTATTTTTAAATCTTTTATTTGATAATATTATTTTATACCCTATTCGAACAACTCAAAAACGACGGTACAAAAGAATGACAACGTAGCGTAAAGAGACGATTCTGTGTAATATGTAAATAATTAAACGAAACGTCAACAAAATGAAATTAGGTTACCTACAGAGCCTTTAAAAGGAATGGGCCTGTAGTGTCATTGACACTAGCTCTCATTAAGACTTGCCTAATGATGCAGCTTGTTAGTGCGTCATGTCTCGCTTTATTTTTAATTCATATGTACTTCTATGAATACATGTTATGAATAGATTCTTTACATGGAATTACATTTTGAAATGTGTACGTTTTAGAACACAATGAATTATTTTAATTTCTTTATACACAAAAACGTAATATATTAAAAAACTTTAATTGAGATTTAAAATATTTATACTGTAAATAATGATAAAGGTGGAAAATACAAATTTAAATATTTGGTATATTTTAATCGTTCAATTTAATGATAATTTTTAATAAAAAATCTGTTCAAATTATACCTTATTATTAAAATATAAAAGCCTTATGCTATAGGAAAATGATAAGAGTTTTTTGTAAGTAAGGGTATATATATATATAAGAAAATCTATTTAAACTTACAATACAGTTATTAAAAATTTACTAAATTAAAAATAAACGCTTCAATTACTTTTATATATTAATCATCTAAAGAAGTCAAATTTTGGAATCATTTCACTAAATTAAGTTAATTTGATATTATTTAATCGTTTAATCAAGCAATAGAATTATAATTATTTTATAAAGACATGTATTTGAAAATGGATTACTAATATATTTAAAAGATATTTACAAATTGTTTCTTTTTATGTGTTTGTAATAACTCGACTGTAATGCCACATAACGTAGTGTGATATGCCAAATATGTTCACCCCAATCACATATCTGATTCTATGCTTGACTTATTGTCTATTTGTATTTTCAAAGCGCATTCTCTATGAAAGGTCCGACATTCAGTTTCATAGCTCTAGAACCATATATCATTTTCGCGCCATAAAACGCGATACAGATTTTTTCCATATTCTAAAATATAATAACAGAACGACTTGTGTGACTTGTGACTTCCGAAATATCGCAATAATATTTAATATCAATTATGAATTAGACTTATATTTTTAAGTCGATAATATCTGGACTTAGTGAATCCATAGATAAATACACTGCCGCAGACCTATTAAGTAAAAGATAAAGATGTTGCATAGTTAAGACTTTAGCTCACGTTTGGCGGAGTATTGCACTGGATTTTGAATTGAAGTGTGTAAAAGCTGTTATAAACATTTGATATTTACAAAATATGAATAATTTTTACTTATCTCCATTATTGATTAAAAAGGAAAAAAAGATGAGTATATACGTTTTTAAAAATTTAGAGGAAATTTTGTTTCCCCTTCATAGTTTCGCTTTATTTTTAAGGCTTTATATCTTTGATTTTCCAGGTAAAATATTTACAGAACAGATCTGGTATTAAGAAGTGGAAAACTTAAGACGACTTGGCATGACAAGGACAGGCAACTTACAAGATAAGTCTTCACGCAATCCAACAACCGTCGGACGCTATAATCTTCACAGAGGATGCTGTATTTGAGCCTGCATACAAGATATGCTATCTAGATTGTAGGCAACGTAGATATTAAAATTTAGGAATTTAGGCTTAGGCCAAACTTTGTTTTAGACTATACTAATATATATATATATGTATTTATATAATTAATTGTACTTGTTTCATATACTTTTTTTATTCTATAAAATTTCCTAAGACACAACCGAAAATTTTAACTATTGATGAAAAGGTGACTTTCATATTAAGCTGAAGCTTTATAAAAATATTTATATTTTATAAAAACAGGTTTTAAGTAGATGACAAAAGTTATCAAAACGAAACTATATATTATATAGTTACCAATTACCGTACAACAGTTTTCATGAAAAAGAAAATCAGAATCCATGCCAATCTCTAAGCTGGTCTATCAGCGCCCGTCATTTCCTAAATAACTATCAGAGTCAATAAACATAAACTATTCTCTCCCCAACTAAGAAATAAGAAAAGTTAACAAAGTATTTACGTTGGCTTCCTCTTCTAATTATGTTAATTTATGCAATATTACACAACTTCACTCTGACCTACATGCTTTGCATTTTTTTCTTAACGGTGACCAAATAGCCTGAAGAATTGATTCATCTTATCGAATCTACCCAAACACAATCTATAACATAAATTTCTGAGACATGGTATACGCATGTATGTTAAACAGGATGACTGACGAAAAATCTCTAATTCTTATGAGTATTGTTAAAAAAATGCCTTTAAAAAGAAAGTATTACCTCTTTAAATAATGGTACAGCCAATTAATATTCAAATTTAAAAGTATCAAAGTTGTTTATTTCCGTACCTGTCAGGCGATTGTGGATAATAGGATAGCTTTTGCGACGGTTAAAAGTCAAGAAAAATCTTTCCAGACAACCTTAATATATAGCTTCTATTAGAGCAACCACCGCGTATATTACCTGAGTTACATACCAAACGTATTGCTAGCTTTTTATCCAGCACTATGTTGCAACCGAATACCAATTCCAACTTTTTGACTCTAATATGAGATATCATGATTCTCATTAAGACTCAATAAAGATCTTACTTCCTGTTTGTGTTCTATTGCCTCTTATATAGATATATTTATAGGAACTGTTACTGGTAATGGAAATGATACCGCTCTCTTATTTTTCAGAGAAAGAGGCAGGGTATCCATCTTTAGACCTTGGCTTTCCAGTTGTAGTACAAAGTGTATTTACAGCAGAATTTACTCATGCACTCGCTCTCCACGAGGAAGAAAAGCTGTTCTTTGTTAATGGTATTTGAATTGAAGGCTTCCATAAAATACGGCGATCGTCAGGCTTAACATCAGGATTCCTGTTGCATAAAAACTTACTCTACGCAAAATAGTATTTTTATATTATTAATATAAATAAAATGAATTTAGGTGCAAGTAGCATTGAAATATAAATAGCGTCAGTTACTCTTTATTTCATAAGCTATATGTCAAATACAACTTGTCAAAATCGGTTCAGTAATTTCACCTCATCTTCAACCTTAACAGTAGGTCAGCAGAAGCAGGACCAAATACCTCCATAAAATTACGGACCAGAACTATGGACGCGACATTCTTGGTGCAACGAAATTCTACCGGTGCCAGTCACTTGCACTTTGACACCCGCCCAAAAATGATTTATATTGGCGAGTACTTTTTTTTAAACTTACCAGGGTAAACTTGACACCCATTTCATTCATTTATGTATAACCATAAAAAAAACAAACACGTGAACTTAAAAATGTAAACTTTTTTTCGGTATGGCTATATAGTAATAATTATAAAAATTATACATACTACACTATACTATACTATATAGTAATTATTACTAAAATTTTACTTTTAGCACCTTTTCTTTAAAAATATTTGTTAAAAATGTTCTTTGAATTATTAAAAAGTTATATTTATATAACGGAGGATCAGGATAGCTCGTTATCCGACATGGTGATTGTAGAAATAAATAAAGAAAAGCGTGGTTTATCACTTAGCCGGTGTATTTTCGATATTCATTTACAATAGTAACAAAATAATTAAAGAATAACGCGATGGAACAGGATTCAGTGGGTAACGCAGAGAGTTCATCTTCTAGATGTCGGTGCACGCGATCCGCTCCTCGGATATCGACGTTACTTTTTATCTGTCAGTTGCCTAACGTCAAACCGACACCGGGGTAACCTCACTCAAACTAACTGGTTGACGTTAGCAGCTAATTTGTAATAATTTGTCAAATTAAATGAAAATAAAATCACAATTAATTCTGACGCTTCTACATATTTATAATTTTTTATCAGATTATAAATATTAACACTAAATTTGAAATAGCTAAGCAACATTAACTCATACTTCTAGACATGGTTCCCTATTCTGGTCAACGACCATATTTTGTTCGAAACGTGCCATCAACTTCATGTAAGATATTTGTTTTTCACTATCTTTTTTGTCGCAACTTCCAGTGTGTTTCAGTTTTTTAAATCGCAATGGAGTTACAGAGACGCTTAATAACTGTTTGGATATTAATACATTTATTTTGACACATTAAAGTTTTTCCCTCTTAATTTTTATGCGATGCAGTAAAATTTGATTTAACGTTATACTTTTTCCCAGGAGCATCAACGGTAACTATTCTATTGGTCTTGAGTAGAGCCTCATCCATACGCACTAAGTAAAAGCCAATTTCAGAGATTTCCGAAGGGCCTAACTTCATTTCCTTTTATATCTCCCCAGATACTTAGATTCGTCCAAGCAATAATAAAAAATGTTACGAGCAGTAAGAATAAACGGGACATAAAACTTTATTTTCTGCCATGCTTTTGTGAGAAGAATGATATCACATAAAATACCATCTTGTAAGTTGTCCAAAAATAAAATTAATATCAATTAATAAAAGTATAAATAAGACAGTAATTCAGAATCCGTAAATTAAAAAATAAAAGGTATCAACAGAATGTAGGTAAGAAAAATATTTTTGCAGTATTAAAGGATAAGAAAAGAAAAAATGTACGATATTTACAAAACGTGCAATATCGCATCGAGCAGATTATTAAATTCTGTATAAAATTTTTACTCTGCCATTGGAGACTGAATATCAAATAAAAAGACGATTAAGGATACAATGAAGCCATCTTCTTTTCATAAAAGAATGTCAATAATTGTAATATGCAAAAAAATCAATTTCTAAAGTGTTGTTTTTTGAAATTCATTTGGATCTTATCAAATACTCTCACTGCAATCAGCTCTACTCTCAGTGCTTATTGAAAGGTATATTAATAATATTTTAAATACAGCAATTCTTACACACATGACAATTTACATATTTTTATGTTTGTATAAGTTTTTTTTTTAATTATTGCTAGAAACATCATCTTGGGGGTTAAAATATACTTAAAAGAAAGTTGTTTCGCCTCATAAAAAACAATTAGTGTAAAAATACGTTTTTGAGCATCATAAAATATGGCAACGATAAATCATATATTGGCTCTCTCAGCATTAAGAAATTAGCAAATGAAATCGAAGACGGTTAAAAAGGAGAATAGAACTATATGTTTGAATTTTGCTATGAATGCGACGTTGGTATACACGACTGTGGAGTTCAATGAATGATTTAAAGAATGTAAATATAAGGTACCTTCGAGAAATATAAGTATATTTAGAAGAATTGAAGTTTCATTTTAAAGTATCGGGAAACGTACTGAAAGAAATGAGATTAGTGACGTCAGCAATGCTGATGTAAAACTCTGTGTATAACTCTCTGTAAAATCAACAAATTTGTATGAAATCCGTTATATTTATTACATGTGACTTACATAATGTGTGCAAAAACAAAAAAATAAAATAAATGAACATTGGTTATTCCTTGACCGATATTTAAAAGGAGATTAAACCTTTTATTTTATGTAAAAGGTGGCAAACGAGCAGACAGCCTACTTGATGGACAGTTTATAGTCTTTAAAAATACACTATTATTATTATAATTAATATGGTAATTAAAACATTTTCTGATATTTATGGACAGTTACTAAAGTGGAAATTAATATTTTTAAAGGTATAATTATAACTCCTAAAAATAGATCTATAGAGGTACTTATATTTTGGATGTGTTGCAAAAGTATAATAGACGTGTAATATATAATAAAGCATGATACATTTTTTTTCATGTGAGAGTAAATACTATACTGATTTCAATGTATTATTTATTGATTCTCCAACAATCATTCAGTTTCTTTCTAAATTTTGACAATGGATATATATTTTCTTTCCAGATGTCTATATAAACAAAAAACAATAAATAAATGGAATCTCAATATTTCTTACAACTTTGTGAATAAAAGCTGTACTTTAGTAGTTTAGAAGCAATCAGAAGTATTAATTCCATAGTTTGTTTTACCAATATTTGACTTTTCTAGTTTTTTTTATTTTGATTGAGACCTAACCGTCTTACTATAATGTCTAATGTTTTTATTTAGCGTACGTGCTTTGATACTGTATATGTATTTCCATATTTTTGTTAAATTGTGATGGTTTGTTATAAAATGCTTTTTATTTTTATTCAATTGCATTTATAGTGAAAGTTGAAAAAAAGACACCTCTAATAAAAAAAATATTTTGCCATTTAAAAATGAATTTATATGAAAATATGTTCGATACATACTTTTTTTTATAAAGAACAGATTTTATAGGGTTAGGAATGTAATGGGATTCCACGAAAGTAGAGTCTTCCGTCTCCACTTTGGATTTGAAAATGACGTTACGTACCTTAAACTGCTTAGAATAAACACTATGAGTCAATACTAGGAATATAACTATGCGAATCTTATCACAAGTATTTCTTATTTAAAATGACTTTTATGTCATCATCAGTCTATCGGTGCCCAGTGTTTAACAAAGACCTCTTCTCACATGGAGAAGGTTTGAATATTAATCACCACGCTTGTTCAAGACAGGTTGGCGATTTCAAACTTATACCTAATTTGAAATTATAAATCCAGGATTCCTCACTATGTTTTCCTTCACCCTCTCTCAGTGGTGTCTAAATACTCTTAGAGTACATATGACTCTAAAAAATAACATTGGTACATGCCAGGTTTCGTACCCGAGCCCTCAACATGCACGAGAGGCAAGGTTTTAACCTCAAGGCTACCACGACTTGATGAAATTACTTTTATAAACTTTAAAAGCTAAAATATATATTTAATTTTCCTAAATTACAATATAATTAATTTCTTTATTAATTAAGAAAATGTGACACTTATGAGTAAAATTTTAACTTCTACTTTAATTACAATGTTTTGATTTAATAGTCGTTGTTTGTTAGATGCCATCATAAGTTACTTTAGAGAACAGCTATTAGACAGGTATTTCATATAATGGACGTATATTGTCAAAACTTTAGGGATCTGAGCTATAAATAAACCTACATATGTGATTAAACTTTTTTAGCATGTAGTTATAGGCCCATTAAGCACCTAACCTGATGCTTCGGAAAAAATAATTTTGGATAAAGTAGTAGCTACATGAATACTTCACAAAAAAGTATATTAACATCTCATTCTTAAATATTATAAAATGAAAAGTTTTTGTATGTGCATTTTTTCACTTAAATTTTTGTCTGTTACTGTACAACGACTGAATCGATTTTGATAAAATTTTTACAATATTAAATAATAATCTTTCTACTTAGATCGTTTTTTTAACAGATAAAATTAATTTGCTAGAAATTTAGAGTCAAAAAACTTTTTTTCTCTAGTTTTTTTCTTCTAGTGCTTTATTTTTCTGATAGCATATGTACGGAATTCAAAGTTTTTTAAATTATCAAAACTAATTCTACAGATATTAAAGTTACTTTTCTGTTAACTGCATAGCGCAAAAAAACCTTCTTAAGATTTTTATGCTAACCTCAAATATTTAAAAAGTTGTAACAATGTTTTCTATACCTTTTTCTGTATCTTACTACGTTCATTAATTTAATTTTAAGGTATTTTTTTTTCAAGTTATATACAGACTAGCTGTACTCGCAATTTCATCTGCATGGATAAGTAATTTTGGACTTCATTTATTATTATTTAGTTTTAGTTTACTTTAGATTATGAGTACCGTTCCCTTGATATAAAAAAAGTTTACAATAATTATTCTCTATACAGGATATATGACATAGGGCAATTGGGAATCACAGCGTACAGGCTGCTAGATTGACTAACACGTGACAGAGATACATGAAGTTAGATAAAGCCACATATTTTTTTCCATTTACCTTCCACTTATAGACAGAGATTCGTCGCATTTTTATTTTATGTCAATATGAAATTATAAGACGTCGTAATCTAACTTGAAACAAATTACCATATTCTAAATATGTTCAATATGACGATAGGTGAAAGCTGGAATAGAGACGCGACTGGTCTTGCTTTATACACAATGCTTAGAGAACAACCCACAAATGTGAAGTCTAAGCTGAGCTCTACTTCACGTGATTGATTACATAGACCGTATGTCAACTTACATTGGTAAACAAAATTTTCGAAAAATGATTACTGTTATCATAATTTTATATGGATTAAAGTTTCAGTCACTGTTACTAAACTGAAAAACAGTTTGATAACTAAATTAATTAAATGTTCAACGTGATTAATTAAATTGGGATAACATTTTTATTTATGAGTTGATTGACATTAAACACATTCTAATATTAAGTAAATCTTACCACATTATATTAGTGAAAACCACAATTCAATCAAATTAGTTGTTTGTGAGATTGGCGGGGTTGAACGTGTTACGTAAGCACTACAGATTAAAAAATAAATGAACATCGCCGAGCGACATCGTTGTATGGATAAAATATCATATAACTAGCGACGCCGCTGACTCGTGTGAATGAATGAATTCGTGTGAACCCGAAGATTCCTGATACCACACAAGTAATGGAATGACATTGCTATCCTAACATCGGGGCAATCATGTAGTTAGGGGTAGGTTATAAGTTTTAATATGTGCTTTTTTATTATAATATACATATAAGTAAGTTTCGTAGTTTTCTTAGAACCTTCGGTTGCCACCCTATATAATTAACGGAAACACAAACCAACAGACAAAAATACTAGTAGTTACTGTTTTAGGCTTTTTTGTTCCCAATGATAAGTATCTTATATATCTTCAACGTACAGAGAACGATCCATTACATTTTTATAATATTATATATAAATAACAAAAAAAAAATAATTAGTAAATTTTTATGAACCTATACGCAACAGGAAGTACTGAATCTGTGTAATAAAAAGAAAAACAATAAGACTTATACTTTATTTTTAATAGAAACCAGGCTTTGATATCATATTTTAATTAAAAAAAAAGTTTATTACATATATTAGTATTAAAATATGAGCGACTTATGAATGAATTACTAACCGATTGGTTATTCTTAAAGTAAAATATTCACAAGTATTAATGAAGACTTCAACAAACCTAACTTAGATGTTTGCTATATGCAGTAAAGTAATTCGTCAACATACGTAAAATACAGAACTGTTTTGTAAGAAGTTCAGTTAACTTTAAACTTAAAGTAAACTTGAAACTTTTAAATAGAGAAGTTCGAGATAGGAAAACAAAATATTATGTAGTTATGTCAAAACAAGCCATGAAAGAACCAACTTTTGGAAGATGTCTTAATTAACTTTGTTTTTTTTTTAATTTGGAATGTAATTTTCTATTTCTAATAAAGAAATATTGATTTAGTTAATGCTTTATATTATTTACTAGCTAAATACAGGTGTCAGTTTGTAATTAAATTAATTTATTGTTTAGATCCCTTCAATTATAATATAATAATTAATACAGTTACATAGGTATATGCACATTTTGAGGCGCGATTGAATAAAAATCAGTGTTTTGTACTTTTTTCAAACATATGTCACACCCACACAAAATCGAAGCTAACTTTCTAACTTTAAGATTTATTGAAATTCGGGATCTTAAAATACCACAATGCTTATTTAATCATAAGAAATTAAGTTATTTATATCCCAAAACCTTTATAATCTCAAAAATGAAAAATAAGATTAATGCAGAATTATCATTGCTGACAACGGACCGAATATTAAGCGAAAGTGACGTGGCCAGGACCGAAAGAGTTCATGCTCTTTAGAGTAGCCCTACCCTATGTTTATAAGTAGATGGCGTAAGCTGATAGCTGCGATGTTGAAGTCGATTGAGTTTGAAAATTTATTTATAATTTATTAAATTAATAAAAATAAATGTCTTAGTACATATTCAACTTTTTTAAGAATATGAAATACGAAGAAAATAATAATAAAAAAATAAATGAGTATAACAAAAATTTAAAAAAGTATAAATATCGTTCTTATGATAAAAAAAATTATGGGACAAATGCATGTATGGTGATTGTTTTGATAAGTTTTTGTTATATGAGACAATTTAAATTGATCCTCTTAGCTTATTTGTTTCCTAATTATGATACTGTTATATAAATATCACACAATTTTTTGTATTATATAACCATATTATTCTTTATA
>DVQP01001672.1:0-14683 GCA_018231745.1 Danaus eresimus
TTATATATGTATATATATATACAGTTAACAACAAAAAATACTTACAGGCCAATGTGCAGTAGGTTTGATAATACTGATCCATAAGCAATGGCTGAGGAAGCTCAGCCAAGAATCCTTTGAGAACAGATGCACAATCGTGAACAGAAAACTTGCTATCATCTAGGCCAAGACTTGAGCCGGTGACAAGGAGCTGGCGTAATTCTTGTTGACGGTTTAGTGAGCCTGTCCGACGGAATATACCCTCTTGTGTAACATCTAAAAGAAAATTCTATTTAATAACTTGAAAGAAATTTATTTAGCTAACTAGAAATTGCTATAATTTATTTTCATTATTATTTTACTGTTACAAATTTTACATACAAAATTCTATGCATATTGTAAAAGTGCCAATCAATCAATCGACAAAAACGTAGTTGAGAAATTTTTTTAATAAAAAAATAAATAGTCAAATAGCCTATACTCACTGTCAGGTTGGGAAAGAAATTCTATCAACTCATACAATCTCAAAATTCCCTCTTCTGTGATAGAATTAGCTTCTTCAGCTTTCTTTGTACTGTGAACATTTTGACTAGATACTAGATTAGAACTGTGAGTTTTAGTTTTCTTGTGAAAGTTCCACCTGAACTGCTTTGGTTTATCCGCTGAACAATCGACCCTACAAAACAAGTCACCATTACTGATAATATTTGTATGTTCATACTATTTAAAGCTATAGAAGGTACTCACTCGTCAGTATTGATGTCAACTACGAAAGATAAATGCATGCGCACTAAAGTAAAAAACTGCTCCAAATTTTCATTTCTCAGCCTTTCTATAAGTTTTATATCGGAAGAACCCATTTCTTTAAATGTTGAAAATTAAATTAACAATGTGTGATGTTTATACCGAAGTTTTTTAAAACTTTACATATTTATTCCCATATACAGCATCAATACCCAAAATGATTACCGATATTTTAAATCTAGTTTTAAGAATTAAAAAGAAAACAACATTTTAAAAACTTTTCTAAAAAAAGTAGATTAGTATTGTTTTCAAATAGAATGACAGTTGTCACAACGGCCAAATGATATTCGTTCAGAAAAATGAGTCTTTTATATTTCAAATGTGAATATACGAATATTTTTATGGCAGTGAAACCAAGGGGGCCAGGTGTAAATAAAATTGATGTGTATGATTTTGGCGTGTTCTCATTTTAATGTAATTTAAGTTTTCAGATACCACGCGTTTTTTTATTATTTTTTAATTACACAATCCCGACTTTCGATGTCTTTGCAGAAATCGTGATCACGGGCATAAGAGATGAAAGTTTCAGAAATTCGTAGATGAAAGTTTCAAACATCTGGATTATGTATTTAAAAAATATTAAAAAAAACGCTTTCTAGCCGAAAATATACTTAATTGTTAAAATATTCATTAGAATTTTTCGTACCTCGTTCATGTTAGTCAGCTATTTTGATTATATAAAATAAGTTGTAAATACATAAAATGTCTTTTTTACATAATTTTAGTAAAATAAATTCATTATAAGTATTAAACCATATCCAATTTGTCTTAAGCATTATTCGAAATTATCATATATAGATTCCCGTGGATCCACGAAAGACTAAATAATATTCAGAGTGTCATAAAAGAATTAAAGTTCAAAACTCAAAAACAGAGTTCCCGGAAATATGTCTGGATTTCTAGTTAAGAGCTTAAATTTCGACTTGTCTCTATCTATCAATAGCAGATAATGTCTAAAAAATCAGGCGACTTATTCGTAAATACCTAAATATTAAAAAAAAAAAACAAAGTAAAATCTAATGTTGATTACATTAGATTTTACTTTGTTTTTTTTATCGTTTTGGCATATAGCAGAAATGTTGTTACTTTCACATATATTTTTTAAATTGTTTATCATAAAGAGGTTTTAGAAAGTTTTGTATAATTACCAACTTTTCTAATTCTACTATTAAGAAAAATATAAAGTAACAATATAAAACATTAAGTTGTACCAATTATACTACTTTTATTGCCGTTAATTTTTGTTATCATATTCACTTTGGGCAATCCATATATCATCATTACACAGTATAAAATTAAGTAACTTTGTCTGTCCCTATGTCCCTTTGTATGCTTAAATCTTTAAAACTACGCAAAGGATTTTGATAGGGTATTTTTTATAGATAGAGTGATTTAAGAGGAAGATATATGTATAATAACATCGGAGAAATACTGTTGTTTTTGAGGTTACTAATGTGATGTCTTTAATTATTATCAATTTTTTCTGCTTACATTGCAAACGCAGGCTGAACTCTACGAGATCTCAAAATAAAGTACTAATTATTTGTACACACTCAAAAGGTCCACAGAAAACTCCGCCATGGCATATGTCAATTTCTTATTGATATCACAAATACTATTTTTTGGTCGTTTACCTTTTACGACAAATAATGGCAAATTTTCGAAGCGATTTTAATCAATTCAGCATTAATCCTTATCCAATTAAATAGCTTAAATACATTGTTAATTTAATATACTATAGCTATGGTCCCTTGCCTCACAAGGTTTAAATGAATATTTTCAAAGATATTACAGATTTAAAATTGCAGGACGTTACTCTAGCGGTGTACTGGCAGGACTGGCAGGACCCACCCTTACGAAGCCAGGGTGGGTTGCTAGTAAAATACCTATAATACATGTGAAGAAGCTGATTTGTTGTTTCATAACTACCTGAAGATAGGGCTTTCAAACCAATGGCTTAACAGTTTTAGCTCAGAATAACTAAAATATATTTCAAACTATACAAAATAAAATGCCAAGGAATCAATTTTTTATTAAATTTAAACATCTGAATATGTTTTTACAGAATATACACATATGTAGAACTTATATAATATATTAACATTAAAGTAATGATGAAAAAAGTATCAGCCATATAGCCTTTTAACATATATTGATAATCAATAGACAATAAGAAATTAGAACATGTCATCATGTCCTAAGTCAGCTATCAAGTTAAGGCCTCTGTCTTTAAGAGCTTTTGATAATAATTTTTGTTGTTCCGTCTTTGTATCTTGCTCTCGCCGTTGAGCATCTAGAATATCATCTACAGAGACTTCTGTTAATGGAAGATTTTCTTCTTTCTCTTTATCCTGTAAAAAATTATATTCACTCAATAAGACTGAATCTTCAACTGCTTTATTTAAATAAATTAGTTTCTTAATGTACCATATTTGTATGTATTATGAAAGAGAACTTAAAATATAATAGAATAATTTTTATTATAAAAAATACGTCACAAAGTTTTTTACACTATATAGCGAAGGTTGCAGGTCCAAATCCTGCTCCTGCAAATGATTTAATCATACTATATTTCATTTAATGATCAGAAGCTCAAACAAACCTTTAATTTACAAACATAATCATATTAAATCTGATGAAGATTATAATATAAATAAATACTTACAATTTCACCTAAAAGTACAACATTCTCTCCCCTTACAATGAATATTCCCCGCGGTATATCCCCGTATTCGCGACCCACATGAATCCTTTCTATGGTTTTATGTAAAACTAGGTTTGCGAACTGGTCCACGCAACGTAAGTATCCGATCAAGGTCCTTCCATCACGAAGTAACACCATTAATTTCTCTTCAAACAAGAATATTAATAGTAATAAGTCTATTGAATAAAAACGTACACTAAGGTTGTAAATATATATAACATACTATCCAGTTCGTCCAGCAAATGAGCTGTTCCAGCTAAAGGATTAATATTATTAGACATGGTTTACAAACTTATAAATATTTTTTTTGCTGAAATGTTAAGGTAAAAATTTTAAAACAGGCTATTTTATTAAGTTTGACATCAAAACAAAGCGTTTGACATAATATTCACAGAAAATTGACATTTAGTAACTTTGTCGTGCTGCTACATCAAAAAAAAAGTAATACAAATATCAATACTACAATTTGTTTTATTTGTAATATAGTTTTGCAATCTTAAAAAATTTTTTATAAGTAACATTTTGCAAGGCTGTTTTATCTAATTATGTAAAGACAACTTCAACTTAAATAAAATAATATTTATAAGTCGTAACCCTACATTAGCTATCAATTTAAATTACATTCGCTTTGTAATGGACTTCAGATCATTCACAAACAAATTTTATTACATCTATATTATGTTTAAGACTTTAAGTTTTTGAGATTAATTTAAGGAAACAGTTTTATGTGATATGGTGAAGAATACGAAACATTCAGAGTAGTTTTTTAGGTTGAAGTGCTTATTAATAACGATGGAGCAAGATGAAATTAAATCTGGCTGTTTATTATTTCCCCCCGCCGGAGGAAATGTGTTCATTAAATTTCCTAAAAAGGTATTTTTAACAAATATAAAGTTTAAACCGAAATTCTTTAGTGATTCTAGATATAACTGTTGAAGTTTACTTGTTAAACATGTTTTGCTTTAACGTAAAGCAATATGCTTTCTAATGACTCAGGGGTTAAAATATGTGTATATGTAAAGTTGTTACATGTTGTTTGCGATCAAAAAGGACTAGTTTTATAATTGTTTCTTTTAAACATTTCAATTTACAATATAAATATATTTTTCTATCCTGTAATTGATACATGATGTGTACTTTGTTTTTTTATTGGATATTTTAATTTACAGAAAAATTGGCAACAGAAGCATTGTATACTTTTTAATAAGAGTATTCAAGGTATTGAACGACTTGAAATCTATGATAATAAAGATGATGTTACTTCAGGTGCTATACCAAAAGTGCTGACACTTGAGAATTGTATAAAGATTACTCATTCTAGTCCAAATACTATAACTATACTTACTAAGTCACATACACAACAAATCAGTGCTCAATCAGAGGCAGAAACTTTGGAATGGGTGACTGCCCTTCAATCTGTTGCCTTTAAGGGACGGGACTTGAGTCCGATAGGCTGTGATGAAGATAATGATCTTTATTGTTCCTCTGGTGAAGGTGTATTTTCTGTAGTTATGTGCACATCTGAAGCTTCTACCAGATGTGGCTTTGAACCTATTAGGTATCTCTTACTATTGACTGCTACAGCAATAGAACTGAGAGATGTGAATGACAATAAACTATTTGCAACATGGCCATATAGATATATAAGGAGATATGGATACAGACAGGGTAAATTTACATTTGAGGCTGGTAGAAAATGTGATACTGGTGAAGGCATATTCCACCTTGAACACACAAATCAATCAGAAATTTTTAAATGTTTGTCTTTAAAAATGAAAACAATGAAGCAAATGATTGGTAATGACAATCTTAATAGCCCAGAGCACAGTGAATTCAATATTCAGCCAAATGCTAACTTATTTCCTGGTTCTAGAAGTCCATTGGTTGCAACTAAACCTGATGATTTGAATTTAAGTTCGCTATCTTTTAAGACTGCTTCAGTATCAAGTCATCAAACTTGTAGTACAGATAGGGAATCGGTTCCTTTACTTATGCCTAAACCAGCATTAAAACCGAAACCACAAAAACCTCCTCGGAAAATTATAAATATGCATAAAGGAATCACAAAAGATCTGACTTGCTCTACAGATGAAAGTATAGATTTTGGTAGATACAAAAAACTGGATAATTACGAACCAATTGAGCAAATAAAACGGGAAATTAGCCCTCCTTCAGTGCCATATGATAAAATTGAGTTAAGGAGTGAAGCTTGGAAGACATTAGGTATTGATGACCCAGATCATACTGAATTCACCCCAAATTTAGTTGATAACCCAAATTGTATGAAACTTATATCACGGTCTCAGGACAATTTGAACACTTCTGGACCAGATTCTTCAAGAATCATTTTATTACCTAGTCCAGTAGTAGATCCAGAGGATGAAAACTATGATAGGCTGCAGTACTTCGGATCAACAAGCAAATTAAACAAATCTTCCAGATACAAGAAGATTGAAGCTAGACCGACAACTTTAGCTCTTGGTGAACCGAAAAATAAGGATACTTGGAATGATTACGATGAAGTTGAAAATGTAATGCAGACAGCAAGATTGGCTGATGATTCTCACTTAGGTTATGGTATGATAAGAAAACCAAATACTCCTGGACCACAAGTGCCAACTGCTGCTCAAGCCCAAGCATTACAAAATCAAGTTGGCTTAGAAGAAATCAATCATAATATTTGTAATGGTACCGACTATGCTATTGTTAGTCGCCCAAAAAGAGTGTAAAGCAGAATTGAGATTTGTTTTCCAAGACTGAGATGAAGCTTCCAAAAGCCACTATTTGATCTAACATGTCTGTGAATTTAAGCATTCCCAGAATATTAACATTTGTCTATTTTTATCAAGTTTTAAGTATTTTAATAGTTTTATTTTTATGAAAACTATACCACTAGCTTAATTAAGGCCATGAGGCACAAATATTCACAATGCTCTATATTAAACTGTAAGAATTATTAAAAGACAAGTATAAAATGTTCAAATGTTTATTTTTTAATAAAAACTGTTATTAAATTTCATTATTAACATATTTAGAACATGAATAGAATTTTGTGATTAATTTAAATCATTCAATGTAAAGTATGAAGTGACAAATTCAGTATTAAAGAGGTTTTATGTCTTAAAAAGCAATATTTTGTTAACCTCTGCTCAAATTTTTACAGCATGTTCATAGTATTAATCTATAAAAGACTATTCTAGCATTCCCAATTGATATTTATATGTAAGAAGCTTAAGTGTTATTTTTTAGATCTATATGTATAAATTGATGATTTTAAGAATTGTGATTTTATTGTGCCTTATTGTAATGATTGGTTACATATCAAACTAAATGCATAATTATCATGAATTGTATTTTATAATTTTGAATTTTTTTACTTTTATTATACAGAAACACTTGTGCCTTTATAAAGTCATTTATGATAATAATAATGCACTTAGATTGAAATGTAATTTGAGAGTTTAGATTCTATTAAAAAGTTAACCATCTGGTGCCAATTTAAGTACAATAACTATAAACATTAGGTACTGTTTAAAAATAAAACTAATTTTAAATATTCAATATTAGTTATGTTCTTTTGCTATGTTACTTATTCCAACATTATCTTGTATTATTATTTGGCCATATAATGAAATAAATTAAGTCATGTAATCTTCATTAAGTGTTTAATTTTACATGTATATACACTTACAACATAAAAATATAATATTACATCACATTTTATAATGAAACACTAAAGTAAATTTACTAACAATAATTATTTTATCCTTCTAAAGCTTTTGTTTCAATATTACTAACAATTTCGTTTGCAATAAATTCCAAATCATTTGAGCCAATTTTCTGAACAGTTTCTCCCTTTTCAGCCATTATGTCTTCAATATTCTTTTTACCATTCATATCGGTAAACCAATTTAGATTATCGGCAATTAGATGTTTATTTTCACACCCGTCACATATAACAATAACAACACCTTTGTAGTATGCCAATTTTGTTATAAATTTTGAATTTCTAGTGTTGCATTTCTTACATGTGAACATAAGTTGGAACTTTCCCTCAGTTTTTTTTGGTTCGCTTGTTAGTTGTGTTTCGTTAAATTTTGCAACAGTGGTGCTAAATTGTCTGGGCGACTGAATCTTTGGTGTAGAACTTGAAAGTGGAGCTACTGGTATAATGAATCGCCTTCCAAAGAACGAATTTCCATTGCTCGGAAAACACACTACGTTGTTTAATAGCCGTGGTTTGTGGTATTTCACGACGAAGTCAATGAGTGTTTTACACGACATTTTTTTTATATTTCACTTAATTCCGATAATATAATGTTGCACCACTGTAAATCAGAACATCCACCTCGTGTGTTAATCAATTACGATTTGCTGGCTGTTTGTTTTATTTTGACTTGGACTGTCATTTGTCAATATATTATGAAGTTTTGAAATGAATTGTACACCATAACGTAGAAAGAAATTGCATTTGGCCTACAAAAGTTATTTGATAACTGAGACCTTATGATTACCTTGACACAGGCCTAACGAGTAATAAGTAACTAAAAGGTGAGTACAAAAAAGGAACCATAGAACCTGATCCTAAAATTGCATTTGATTCGAGTCCTGGCAATTATATGATTTTTTCTATTGTCATAAAATAGAAAGTAGTTATGTGTAAAATATATTTAAATAGTCTTTTAATTCTTTTGTATGTTTTAACCATTGTATCATTAAAAAAATGAGAATATTTTTAAATTTTAATACGCATAAAATATTTTTTTTTGTTTATCTAATAAATAACCATTTGAATAATATAAACTCAATTGCAACTTCCGTTAAATAATTAATTAAAGACAATTTATTATAATTTCTTCTCGTACTATATTAAGATATGTTCAGCCAAGGAATAAATATAAATTTTATTAAAAAAATGCAATGAATGTTATGTCGCAAATAGGGGTATAAAATAGTGTCAACATACTCTTTGAAATCTTTGCAATGAGTACTTAATCTAATGTTACCTACGATATCTCTACTATATAAAACGAATAAATACACATTATAAAGCAGCATTTTTTACTTAAACTATGTGTTCAAACTATTTCGTAAATAAATTATGATAATAAAGTGTTTTTCTTTTTTGCCTGTAGATTTCTTTTTCTTTAAAAATCCTGTGTCGTTTTATATTATATCATATTGTTGACTTTACTATACACGAGTAAACCCAAAGAACTTGTAATATAATTTTAGGCACAAAACGTAAATGTGAATGGTTAGCAAATACTAAGTATTTTCATTTTTATTGTTCTATCAGGTCTGTCGCTTAATTCGTGGCGTCAAACTATTTAAAGGTGTCTTATTTTATTCATTTATCTTTGAACATTTAAGAGTCCATACAAACAAGGTTATATATCTATAAATTATCGAATTAAGGCTAACAAGAATGTCAAGCATAATAACAACTGTATGGCAATTAATTGGGAGGATAAAATAGCTGTTAATAAACTTTTAACACAAAATCTATCTTAACCAACGATTGGTAGTAAAAATATAATTTATAGAATTTATATAAGAAAATATGGATAAAAAAAAATATATCAATAAAAAAATATATGAGTATGAAATTTCTATTATAATTATTTATTTAGAATTTTTCTTTAAATTCCTTAAATGAGTATTCAAATTGAATATATAACAATTAAAGAGTGAGTGAGCTAAGAATGAATTATTAGTATTTAGTAATAGTATTATAACCTTAAATTATACATGACATAACAATCATATCTGTTAGTAAAGCGTAATAAAATGTTGTTTTAGTATAAATTCAATTATCTCTTTGCATTCAATTTGGAATTTATTAAATTATGTAGCACTGTGTAAAAGACCATTGTGAAAAATAATATAAAACAATAAAAATATGGAGGCTATTTGGTATAAATCGGAGCTAGCAGACGAAATAATTAAAAATAATGATATATTTAGTCAAACCCAAAGCATAATAGCAGGTAATGGGATTATTTGTTGTCATGTTACTTTATAATCAAATAAAACAAACATAATTTATTTTTTAAATTAATCTTAATCTTGATTTAGATGTTGTTTCTGGAAAACTGGATATTACTGTGTTGGTAGAAAATATGGCCGGCGTGCTAACCAGCAAAGAAGTAGAAGACAGAGAACGGGGCATGAGGTTTTTCACAAAAATATTTAAGGAAATCCCTGCTGATTATTTGACAGAGATGCAAATTAAATTCATATCAAAATTCTATGTTGATCGTCTTAAAGATAACCACAGAGTGATACCAGCAGTTTTAGAGGGCTATCTGTCTGTTATTGATATGAAACATTATAATGTGCAAAGTAGTGCTGAATATCTCACTGCTTTATTCCGGGAGGTGGCATGCCAGTCACAAGTAAGGCAAGATAGGTACAACATATACCTAACTATTCAAAAATTGTTTGGCAAGAATGTAGAATGCAAGTACCAGTGTTTATTATGATAAATTATTCTTAATGTGTTATTAATTGTTTTAAAATATGGGCTTATATTGCACAATTCCAGACATGAAAACCCTAGGCCCGGATTTCGTATATGGATTCATATCGTCTATGGATGGAGAGAGGGATCCACGAAACTTGCTTTTCTTGTTTACTTTCTTACCAAACTTCCTAAGTAACATTCCATTGGGACATTTAGTTGAAGAAATGTTTGAAGTCATATCTTGTTATTATCCCATTGACTTCCATCCCTCTCCTGATGACCCAGCAGCTGTGTCAAGGAATGATTTAGCTGCTGTATTATGTCCTTGTTTATGTGCAATTCCAGAGTTTGCTGAACATTGTCTTGTATTATTAATAGAGAAACTGGATTCTAATCTCCGAGTAGCTAAAATTGATTCCCTTATGCTATTGGTAAGTAACAATATTATATTGTCATATATCATATAATATTTATATTATATACATATTTAGAAAAGACATACTTTTCTTTTTTCAGGCAGCTAGTTGTAAGACCTTTAAATATGAAAGTTATGGACCATTTTTGAAAGCTTTGTGGTCTTCACTTCAAAGAGAACTTTCACATAAAACTGACGAAGAGTTAAAGTTAGTCGCTCATGAAGCTCTATCAGCTTTAGTGTCAAAATTGTCCACAAAAGCTGAAACAGATCAATCGTTCGAGAACTTCATTAAAGGAATACTTATATCCATGCAAAGTGCAATAGCAGAATCTTCTACTGTTATTCAGTTTATGGAAGCAGTAAAAATATTACTTACCACGGCCAATGCTTCAAAAGAATCATGCATTCTAATAATAAAAGCAATGATACCAGCAATTTTAGCATACTATGAATTCAAACCTTTGGTGAAATTACAGATTTCTTGTTTAGACGTTTTGGGTGATATGTATGAATTGGCTGATCATTGGGGGGTTTTGGATGAAATGGAAAAGGAGGTGAATGAAATACCACAGTTATGCCTTACAGCTGTGAGTGAAAGGGTGAAAGACTATCAAGTATCTGGCTTTAAAACTCTTATAAGAGTTAAAAATGTTCTTCACATAGATTTAGTGCTACCATTTGTGGAAATTCTGATCTATAACATTCAACATTCTCAAGATAGTGAATTATTGAGTGTGTGTGTTGAAACAATACATGCTATAGCAAGGAAATATCCAGAGCTTATAATGACTTTGGTCGTAAAAGGGAAATGTGATTTGGAAAATCTGACACAGGACAAAACAGCGTTACAAAAACGTCTAGATTTGCTCTCAAATCTTGCCAGTATAGATGATTTTACCAAAATTATTATAGAGGAAATGTTGAAAGTAATAACAACAAATGATGAGGAAGCTTCTAAAGTTGTCAAAGCACTCAGTGGATCTATATCCAATGTAAGTTTGTATACAGAAGAAAAAGTCGCACAGATAGAAAGTGATCATGGGCTTATAAGTTCCATTATGGCCTGGTTAACGAAATCAATTTTGGATGAATCTCATGAATCTTTGAATCACGGCTGTACATTGATATCAAACACAGTCTGCAGTTTGCCGCTTGAAAAACAAGCTAATATTTTATCAAAACATTCAAAGGCTATTTTAGAGAAGTGTGATTCAAATGAAATGTACTTCTTAATATTAGAATGCTTGTATCGTTCTATAAGTCCAACCATCTATGACACAAATTTCAAAGACATTATGGGTTTAGCCTTAAAACTAGCTTTAAACTGTGAGAACCAGTTACTCAGAACTAAAGCGTGTTGTATGGTAGCCCACTTTCTTAATAAGGCTCAGAGTGGACCAAATTTCGAGATCTTAAATGAGGTTTTGAAATCTTATTTAACATCATGTAGTAGAGATAATGTTAATATATTACCAAGGTTAATAGAATTGTATGGCTGGATAACAAAGGCGCTCATTATGAGAGGCAATGACCTTTTCCAATTTTGGCTTTCCAAGGTATTATTGAATATATATTCTTTGGAATATCTAAGTTGATATGATAATTAATAATATATGTTTAAAATTTTTAGATATTGATTTCTATTTCTACAAGCGAATGCAGTGTTGAGGCATCAGAAGCTATTAAAATAATAATGACGGATTCTGAGAATTGTCTTAATGCTAGACATCATTGTAGAACAAGTTTGTTGTACAGGCAGAGAATGTTCCAGACTTTTGTAAATTTGACTGAAAAACTTGGACCACCAAATGCTGATTGCGAAGAGGCCTATTACTTAAGTTGGGGCTATGTATTAGAGAAAACACCGAAAAGCATACTTAATAGTCAAATAAATAAGGTACAAATTAGAGTTATACTTAAAAATTATCATATTGAAGTATCTATAGATTTGTAGCTAATTATATTTTATTTCAGGTGTCCCCTTTGGTAGTGGATGCTTTGGTTTATGACAATAAAGAATTATTGAAAGTGATGTTAGAAGTCCTAATTCATTTTGTTCAATCAAAAAACATAACAGTGGGACACAGTTTACAAACAATTTTACCGAGGCTAATAAATTTAACTACATATGTTAAGTGCATGGTAAGTCATTAATTTTAATTAGTTATTAAGGGGAATATTTTTTTATTGTGTACATTAATGATATCAGGAATTCAACCTATATGTTAACTATAGGTTGATTTTTTTATAAATGTATTTTTATTAAGGAGAATACAGTTTATATTAACATATCTATAAATTACAGTAAATAATAATTTAAGTGGGTTTGTAAGTTATTATCCATATTTTATCGTTGCTTTTAGGATGTCCGAATAAAAAGTCTTCAATGTCTTTACGAAATCGCAAATTCTTATCAGACAAGATTGCTTTTACCTCATAAGCAGGATATTTTAATTGATTTAGCGCCATCTCTTGACGATAAAAAACGACTTGTCAGAAATATGGCGGTTAAAGCCCGAACAAGATGGTACTTAGTTGGCGCTCCAGGCGAAAGTAAAGAAGATTAATACAACTTTGCAGCTGTACTTTTTATAGTTTTCGGCACAAAATATTATATTTTGTATATCAATAGTAACAAAGTTTGCTTTTATAATCCACTAAAGAAGCTGCTTGTGAACACATCAAAAAAAATAAATTAGTTTTGTACATTAGAATAAAAAAAAGTTGTCAGTAGAAGAAGTGTTAAGGAGTGAAGATTGTTGTCTTTGACAACAAGAAAAAAAAGAGATAGTAATTCTATGGAGTGTGAATCGAAATTATTTCTGAGATAAAATTATAACCTTTTGTAACTGTAATATATATCATAATATACACAATCTAATAAAACGATGTTATAATAAATCTGTTAAAAAATATGAGATATTTCATTTTATTGTACAAATTTCAAAAATGGTTCAACAAATTTTCTTTAAATTAAATAGCGATGCAAATTTAATTAAAAATGCGATTTATGAAATGTTCAGGATGCATTTAATTTTTTTATAGCAATTGAAGTGTGATGTGATATTATAGATTATATAATTTTATTATGGATATTAAACTCTTATGTTTTTCTTATTTGTAATGACTAATATTTTGTTTTTTATTAATATTTAATAAAATGCCTCAAATTACTAAACAGTCGATTGATTCAATTCTATTTAAAAAGCTTTAAAAAACTAAGAAATGAATGGATGAATGAATGAATGAATGGCCTAAATGACATAATGATCTAATGATTTTATTTAATGATTTTATATATTTTATCTAATGATTATATCCCGGCCCTATTTGCGTTCTTAAGTCAAAGCATTTAGTGTTACATGACTGATGAAACTGAAAATTAATATGAAATCAGCCCAAAACTGAATACGTCACAACCACCTTAAATTTTCATTAATTCACTACTCGGCTGTGCAATATATTGTTTGGGAATGTCATTTAGATTTCGATGAACATTGTACAGTATTGTATTTTTGTAATTTCTATTAAATAAATACAGAAATCTCAATTACATAAACAAGAAAAAAGTTTATAATACAACTATGTATTATTGAGTTTGTGTTATGTATGGCTATTATATTTTTTTTGGAGGTTTTATGTACGACGCCAACGGAATAACCCTATCTATGAAGCCATACTTTAGTATTAACCGCGGTTAAATTTAATGGTCTCCCTGGCAGACCATTTTACTAGTTGTAACGTAGACCTTATCACAGTATTTTTTTTATTATAATAAAAAGTATTTCTGATGTAATTGGTTATTTAATTTTTTTCTTGAATAGATCGTGTTTAAGGTTTTTAGCTAAGATTTGAATTAAGTTTGCTGTGTTCGGGTTACTTTGAAATTAATTTTTACTCATCATTTCTATTTCAGTTTGTAATTTATTTACTTATCTGTTAAAATGATCATTAAGTTATATAAATATTGATGTGAGTGTGAAAAATTAACCAATAATTGTGCTTATACTTATCATAAAGAAAATCAATATTGTATCTAATGTAATGGATTCGATGAGCTAGATAGTATAAATGACTATTCTCCTCCCGATTTTAATGTTTCTGCCGAATTTGAAGGAGGACTGAGGATGACTGAGGACTTTTGGTCCTCGGCCGAAAAGCCACGCGTATACTTATCATATGTAGGAATGAAAGGCGTCATTTGACTGCATTTACTCTATCCTAATAGGATTTGTAAGGTTCCCATGTACCATTGGATTTGTTAAGTCGGTATTGAGTATTCTGAGTATACTCGAATATTGAGATACTAGGA
>DVQP01001673.1:0-14676 GCA_018231745.1 Danaus eresimus
TATATTATTAGACGTCTTTTCGTTTCTTATAATAATTTCAATATAAAATATTTTATATACAAATATTAATATTCAAATTATCTGATGGTTTAGCTTTTTTCTATACATTATTTATAATAGGATTGACGTAATATTTTTTTTATAGAAACGCTGTGTAAACTCTTTTGTTTGGTCCGGTATAATGTTTTATTGTCTGCTGTATGATCTGTGGCTGCAGACCGTTTGCAATCCGACACTGGGGTCAAAGACCGGTTCGCCTTTGGGAAATATTCGCAAGATGCAAGCTCCCGCGGACCGTGAACTCATCCAGGGACGATTTTTTACAACCGTCTCCGAATGCTCTTATGTTTTATTGATAAGGCTCCTCAATACGTTCAGCGAACCTCCGGCGATCGGATCGAAATCATTAATTATATTTCTCATTATATAGCGACTAGCGAGTACTGCTCGCGTCACTCACTCGGAGTATAGTTACATATTATGTCTATACATTCACGCTACACCCCATACAATACAATGTTAAAGGTACAACAGATAATAATACACTTGGAGGCTTAATCTTTATATAATTGCCCCCCGAGTTACCGGAGACGTCTCACGGCATGAACATTTGCACGGACTGACAAAAAAATTTTAACATCGGAGCCCACAAAGTGCACCGCACTCGTCTGCCTCCTTGCTTTCATTTTTTTTTTCAACCCGTCCACAATGTTATGGATTTCCGTCGGTTATACAGGGACCAACGCAGGACGTTTCAATAAATTATTTTTCTTTACATACTCAGAGACTTGGTTATATGTTAATGACATTTAAACTTTAGAGACTTCGCCATTTTCATTCGTTTTCATTACCATGTGATTATTACGATTGTTGTCCCTCGATTCCTAGTAACTATCGTTTACACGTGATAAGTTAATATTCAGTTTATGAGTCATTATTCTCACAAATACAAAAATATTAGCGAAGCTCTCCCGCGGCGACGTTTAAAACGCGGCTGTAGTCGCTACGCAATACCCATTAATACGATTCACAGAAACTTACATCACAATCACATGTCCGTACCAACAGAAATAAATATCATATAATCTTGGTGCGAAAGTTTCAAATTCTGAACGTTAGATACAATTAGGTGCAGGTAAAATATGCGTTCGAAACCACATCACCGGTTTAATGTTGAAGAGGTCGCGATTCACAGCTTCTCAGAAACGATCCACACGCGGCCTTGCTGTTAAACATCCATCGTATGTTTGTTTTACTTTCAAACGATTCAAAAATGGCTGCCGCGAAATTTTACTGTTCACCGCAATAGTTACATTTGACGTTTGTTTGCGCGGGCTTCGTATTATGAACGGAATACAGCTGGCACATATGCAAAACACTGGTACATTTAATGCAATAATTAATTACTAGATATATATAATACTTGGTTATAAACTGTATTTATCTTGCATACGCTTGTTGTTATTATGCTAACATATATGTTAGATTCTGTTGTTTTCTGCAATTGTATGGGTTTAATAACGTTATTGTCATTTCGTGGAACAACCGT
The DNA here is from genome assembly GCA_018231745.1 of Danaus eresimus. Taxonomy (NCBI): domain Eukaryota; kingdom Metazoa; phylum Arthropoda; class Insecta; order Lepidoptera; family Nymphalidae; genus Danaus; species Danaus eresimus. The sequence continues at coordinate 1,550 of DVQP01001673.1, forward strand.
ACCGGCAGCTGCGTGATACGACCAGCTCGCTTTGTTCAGATTACACCGGAATAACGACTCATTACACGTTACACACAATTTATATATTAAAAATATCTTATCACTATCTACATCTATGAAAGGGAATATTTATTTTTTATCTGCGTTGCTCTTTTAAACATTGACGTATTTCTTAAAATGACTTATATAATTGAAAAAAAAAATTGATATAATAAAAACTTTTTTTTAATACAAGTTATATTTATTGTGAGTTATAAATCGTTTTAAAATGATACGAGTGATTTTTATCCGAGTTTATAAGACATTATTATAAAATAATTATATTTTCATTATATCAGTCTCATTAAACTATCTTTGGCCTCAAATATTGTTCATTAACAGGGTGTTTTAGTTATTGAAAAAGCAGCTTTGATATTTTATTAACTAAAGTTATATATATATATATATATAAAGGTTGCACAAAGAAACGTTTTTATTGATAGTTATTATCTTAACGTAGATTTTACATGAAAGTTTTAATTAAATTACCGGGCGATAATAATTACTTGCTATCGAAACTTAATTTAGGAATGAGGATATAAAAATCTGAACATTTAATATTACTTGCATGTATTTTAATACTACGTTAAATTTAGAATCTAGCGATTGTTGTTTGAAACGAAAAGTCTGTCGTGAGAATTGATGGATAATGATATCCTTAGAGCATCTCTCGTCACTGATCTTAATGTACAATGAGAAACGGAACGGTTACGAATATATATTTCCGGTTCAATAAATTCCGTAATTCATCACAAATATCTTCGCAAATATTACGTATGGGATATAAGGTGCTTTCCTCGTTTGTGACGGCTTCACTTAAACGGCTGGATCCATCGCCCGCATATATTATTATGTAAAAAAATACCCATATATAATGAAATATAGCAAATAGTAAGAACAGATGGCATTCCCGAGTAAAATAACACACCTCACGCGAACAGAGCCTGTTGCTTAACATAGTTCTACCGCACATGCCTCAGCCTCAAGTATGGCTTGTGAATATCATATTTGTCTTATAAATGGTGTCAATTTACTTGTGGTGATGATATGCGAGGTTTATACGAGACATTCAATACGTACATAGACTTGCACACGTCGTGTTGCTGCGGTCGTATGAGCTACTAAGATGTCAATATCGTTTTAGGTTCAAAGACGGTGTGGCGTACCCGTGGTCCGCGGGGGTCTCCAACCTGATACTGTATCCGGAGGCAGCAAACCAGACGCTGTACACACGGCGAGCAGCCAGATCCGACTCGGGGAACTACACGTGCAAGCTGAGCAACGAAACCCACAGCGAAACACATACAGTCAGATTGAATATACTAGGTATAATATAACAACCAAAGAGGTTTAATATTTAAAACATATTCAACCTCATTCAAGAAGTATTTAGCAAAATGTCAGCAAGCTGTTTAAGCCAAATAAAAACGGCGACGAAATTACTTATCTGTAACATTGTCGCGTTAAAAGATCAAGGTTTTTTTATTAACATTATTATGATGCATAATGTTTGTCATAAAAATTTATTAATAAAAGGAGGTTTTTATATGTAACAGAAAAGCCCACGGACGCGCCTAAAACGATGTTCATATCGAAAGACCAGTGGGTGGAAGAAGACAGCGCGCTTCGTTTGTTCTGCGAGGCTCTCATCGGTAACAACTTTCACTATTAAATATAATGTGCTCCGTGCACGCGATCGCTGTACGAAGCTTTCGTACGTTTCTCGGAAACCGTGTTTTTTTTTGTTAAATTTTCAAAGGTCATTGTAACGACCAATATATATCTCCATACATATAAAAATATATCTCAATCCTGACCTGTCCTATATAGACACTACTAGTGAAATACTATAATAATCTATGTATTTATAACGAAGGTGTTTCACGATATTATTCGAAATTGAATTTGATGATTCGTCGTAAGTTTCATCGTATAGAAAGAAAAATATATGGAATTTAAACTATTGTCTTAAGATAGGCCTTACAAGATTATTTTCATAACTATATACATATGTGTGTGTCATAATTAATATATAAAAAAATATTTAGGTCGTCCATATTTAGCGGATGCTGTGCGCGATCTTCGTTGGAGGAAGGTGTGGCCGAACGGTACCGAGGGGGAATTATCTCCCACTCAGACGGAAATCAAAACAACGAGGTGAAAAAAATGTGTACAAATAAATTAAAGCAACGCATGACATGCAAGCGCGAGTCATGCGCTCAAACGTAAGCGAGCTTGTTCAGAGTTAGAATAGAGGCAACTTTACTGGAGTTTGAAAATATCTGATTTAGTTCTCTACTTTGTTCAAAATAAATTAATATTTGGCTGTTGTTTAATTATATATATATATCATTTATATTGTGTTGCCACAAAATAGTATGAATCGTCTATAAGCTTAACTTATTACTTTATATAATTTTGTTTGAAACACGAGAGAATGTGTTAATAGATCTGAATTATTATAGATTATCGAATATTTTAATAACAAATTTATTTCAAACGAAATGTAAAAATATCGTATGTAGAAAATGATTTAGACCGACACTACGCAGAGTAATTGAAATTATAACATCAACTCCGCTCTTGATGATAGAGTGAAACGTATGATAATGATATGATAATGATATGTCCAGGGAGGACGTGGAGGATATCATCGGCTCCTACCTCAGCATCTCCCGGGTGTCGGCACATGATTACGGGACATACGTGTGTGTGGTCCACAGCAACGACGTGGTGGCTAGGAATTACGTTACAGTACATTATAAATGTTAGTAGACAACGACAGACCTCCAGTCATAACTGTTACACCAATGTAGACTCTAAAGCTATACCCGTAAGTTCTAAGTTTGAATGGTTACCATTATAAAATGTGTCGAACAGAAATAACAAAGACTGCAGCGATTTGTATGAGTTCAGTCCAGACTAAACTCCTTCTAATGCCCACCAGAGCTGACAGTGCTGAAAAATAAAATACACTCTAAGTGAAGGTGGTTAACATCGATATTGGATCCCGCAGACGCCGGCGGGGCGGGCTGGTGCGGCGGGCCGGGGGTGCCGTGGCGCGCGGTGGCGGCGGGCGGTGCTGCCGGCGCGCTGCTGCTGCTGTCTGGGCTGGTGCTGCACCGGCGCTGCACACCCACGCTGCTGCTCGCCGCCCGACACGCGCGGGCCAGGGCTGCCACCGCCGCGCATAGAGCAAGAGGTGACACGGAGATTGCGATGTTGATAAAGCTGAAAGACTGAAAGCCTCACCCATACAACAAAAATATATCTCGAGAAAAGTAGTTTTATTGATATGTTACATGTGTATGACTTTTCGTTATATAACTTGATAACGTGTATGTTTGTCTTTCCCACGACTTTACCAAAACAAAAGAACTATTAAAAGTTTTACAGTTATGTCCCTTGTATGTGAGTTTTCATTGTGTATGTCCGTCTTTCAGTTCTGGAGAAGGAGTTCGACGTGCTCGTCTGTTGGACCGCCGTGGACGGGGAGCTGGTCCGCGGGGCGCTGCTGCCGACCCTCGCGCTCAAGTACAAGTACAGAGTGCACACGGCGCCGCTCTCTACCAGCCCCGACAACTGTTAGTACAAGCACGCACCATCAACGCCTTGTATGGCAGCTTCGCTTCTATCCAGATATAATACGTTCTATAAAATTAAAATGTCCCAAACAAAGCCAGCTCAGTCCTCAGACGTAACAAACGGCTGATGTTAACTAACATTATAAAAACGAGGTCGTGACTATACTTAACAAGGGGCCATACAGTAGGTCACACGTTAATGGGAGGGAGGGTGTCGCCGAAGTTTGACTTCGTGTGGGCATCGGCGTGGAGGGGGTCAATAGTTTTGTGACGTCACATATTAGAATTTAAAACATTAAAACGCGAAGTTTGGATATTTAATAAAAGTTAGTGAAAAATGAAAATAGCTGTTTCGTTGCGATTGTTTCTAAATACACACCTAAATTTATAAAATGTGTAACATCACATCAGGAGTGGGGGGCGGAGTTATAAAAATGTGTCAAGGACAGGGGGAGGGGTTGAAAAGTCCTAATATTCGTGTGACGCACTTTCCGGATGGACGGCACCTACTAACTTCATGTCGTCGTGTCCAGGGTACAGCTCCCTGGTGTGTGAGGTGCCCCGCTGCCGCTCGCTGGTGGCCGTGCTGTCTCCGTGTCAGTACTCCCCTCAGCAACTGCTGACGGCTCTCAGACAGCTGCGAGCGCTGCCCGTGCCGCCTGTCGTGGTCCTACTGCAGGTGAACAACCGTACAAGTTGAAATAAAACCATTATTTTTTGGGTTTTTACTACGGCTCTCGGCGTTTCGCTTACTGCAGCAACCGTGACCACGGGGCGAGATGTGAATCTCAAAATTATTGCTTTCATTTCAATGAATACTAGCAAAGTCTTAGATCTCATTTACTAGAAGTTGTCCATTGGCATGCTTAGTCCGAGTTGACATCGCCACACTACGTACGGAGAGTTAGCAGTTTTTTATCCATACTAGTGTCAAGCTTGTTGAATGAAAAACGCGATACGCTTCGGATACGGAATATTTACATCTTATACTACTGGGATTGATGTGTTTTTAAAAAAATAAATATTATAAATATGTGTGAGTAAACCTTATTAACATTCAGTTTATTTACATTTACTTCGTGTAAATGAAGTCTCCTAATAATTTAAAGCACCCATGTATCATAAATATCACAAAAATATTTAATGTAGACTTTAACAACTGCTATTAGACTTGGATCACAAGCTATCATAATATAGTGAATATTCGTGTTGTAATAGGTAACAACACAGACAAAAGATACAACTGTGTACAACTAACTACAACTACACTAAACTCCGAACTGCTGGTAACGACAATGGCAATATTAATAATAACGTTAATTCGTCTCAGGACCTGCCCAAGCTGAAGCGAGAGGCGAAAGAGAGCGGAGAGAGTCTGGTGGAAGTGCTGCGGAGGACGCGCATCGTCGCCTGGAGACACGTCCACGAGCGAGCCTTCTGGACACAACTACGCCTGGCCCTCCCTCTGCCGCCGCCGAGGACGCAGGTACTCGTTCACCAGCACCGTCTTCATAAGGTGCTAGGACTCATTATTTTGACTTATTTTAGAACTCGCTTTGCCTAAGTCATATTATTATAACAACGTATACTGACACAGGAAAAGCACGCTGTCGAGACCGAGGAGAGCAAAAACTCCCGTTCGGGGAGTCTGACCGCGCTCGTGTGAGACCGGAGACCGCCACACGCTGGACTCAACGAAGTCTGTGGCCACGGACTGCGGCGCGTAGTGTAGTGATGACGGACGCTCAGTGTACCCCGGCCTTACCTCACGGACACCCGCCGGCGCGCCCGGGCCTGCCGTTACTGTACGTAGCGCTCGGTCACTCGGAGTCTGTAGTTCTAAGATCTCAGTATCTTCCTTGTCTCATCTTCTTGCAACTCTTTTCTCTTTCACGTGCCAAAGGGAAACTGTTAACATGACAAGTTATATTATAATGTTTCGGTTCTGTTCTATTTATTCTAATTTATGTCTAGACACGTATTCTTTATCTTATTGTCGTCTATCAATATATATATTTTTATCCTTTCGCTATATTTAATTAGTTTTATGTTTGAAATTGTCTAAATTACACAAATGATGTCGTGACGATTTTGTGGTCTGTGATAAAAGATTTTGTGACGCGGTCAAGGAACCTGTGAAGTGACTTAGAGATCATAACTGTTTACATAAAATGAATCATAGTCAGTAAGCATCGATTAAAAGTTATTTTTCTAATGTGGTCCGTGTGTTATCTCGTGCGGGGAAATGTAATCGCGCAACGCTAATATTATTAAGTATTTAAAATCAGATATTGTGTATCTCTCGTAGTGTGTACTCATTACATTCCACAATTATATATTTTTTTGTTAGAAATAAGTCGAAAATATGAAGCGAAAATTAATAATAAACCGAGAAAATAAAGAATTAAACGACTGCTATTATTGTTTTATTAAAATCTAACCTTTTGAGCTCGTTGTGAAATAAAGTATGTCGGCCACGCTTAAAACCATAGTGAGGGGCGGTTGTTTGACTGGTATTTTACTTGAGAGGGTAGATGTCAAATAAATAAGGTCTTGGCGTTAGAGATTTCTTTAACAAAATGTTTTGTTCCACAGATCGTTGTATGACTTGTATTAAAGAACATTAAATGTTGATTCGTATCGTGATTTATAATGTGTATTTTAGTACTTCTGTAGCTTTCAGTAATAAGAAAACTGGAACAATAATCAATTTGTAATCAATGTTAATCAATTGTTTTCTATATAATATTATGTAACTTATAAAATATTTTTTTTTTAATTTTCATCAGTTCAACACTCCAAGTCTAAGGTCATAAAACTTTAACAGGTTACAGTGAAAGTGTAGGTAAGTTCCACCAAACATTTGCTGAAATGAAAATGGTCGAGTAGATATTAGTCTAAAGCCGTCCTAATATAAAGAAATTCAATTCCACACAAAGTTTAAAGTAACGCATTTCACCGTCTCTTCATTTATTGCTCTAAAAATCTAGTTGTTTAGATAATTTCAATATTCTTGTTGTGATACGACATTAAATCTAGGATGAAATAAAAAAGATGCAAAAGTATCAACAGCCTCTTATTTATGATTCTCAGATATTTGTGCTTCAAAAAATGATGTCAAAAATTAAAAATTTAAACCAACATTGACGTGGCGTGTTATCGTGGTCTGTATCACATCTAACTTACAGTCATATAATTCTATGAAATATATTTTTAGGTGGTTAAATAAAATAATAAAAAGATTTGTGCAAATATAAAAAATTGTATTTCGTTGTAATAAAATTCTAAAAAATTTCTTATTAAAAATAAGATTCATAAGTAGCCAGGCACTGGGAATATTAAACATTAAATTCAATATCACACAAATCACACAGGCGCGGACCGAAGCGGGTCCGGGGCGGAGGCTCGCGTCACACGTCCTCGCCGCGGTAACTGTTACATACAATTTCATATAACTCTAAGTACAAACAAACGGTTACGTGACGGAGCGGTCCATAACAACTAACACATGATAACATTACCAATTAATTTTAACTACTTAAAATTAAGTACTCGCACGTTCTAGCACCTTACATATAATTAACAGATTCTTAATCATTATTTTATTCAGCAGATCAGCGTTATTGAGGAACATTACAATTTGTTTGAGCTTGACGTCTGTCGCAGACGGCGTGTGGTATTCAATACATTTCAATATAATTTGGTTCCCTGCCACTAACTGTTCCGAGTATGTTGTTAGTTCATCAAACAATAAAGTGAGACCTCGAACATCTGATAAGATATATTATTTATTCATTACAATTATTAGAGAATGAAAACAATACATCCCACCAGCAGTGCGGAAGATTCAAATGTAGATGTTTAAAACAGTTATTGCTTAACATTTCTGAAATATTTCGCCTCAAAACTCGGAACAGTTCATCACAAGGCTTACAGATCTCATATGTATGTTTGTTTGTGTTTGACATGTTGGTACATCAGCAATGTTAACACGCTATTCTTAATAATTAATTGAATTATATTAATAATAATAATTTAGGAGATTATTTTTAAGTAACTTTTGGTTTCTGTGAGAGTCAGGCACATTGTCCCGAAAACGGGTTCTTTTTATATAAAAAACGAGTCGCTTGTACCACATTGCGTTATTTTTAAAAGTATCTAATCTCTCTCAGGTTATACAAAGATCATTATATATTCGAATCGTTTGCGAAGATCATTAAAAGCCTCATTCGCTCTCCTTCCCGTCTCGTGAATACTTCTTGTCGTACGCCTGAAACGAAACAACGAAAAAGTTTTATTAATAACGGATACGGATACCAAAAGCATTATTACACTTTATAATGGCCATACAATATGTATTTAATATGAAATCAACTATAACATATCTCTTAAGAATGTTACAGAGTTTTCGAAGTTTCAACAATATTCTCTTCTCGGATGAAGCTCATTTTCATTTAAGTGGATACGTTAATAAACAAAATTGTACGCATTGGGCCTCAAAAAATCCCAAATTAAAACATCAAAGACGACTGCATTCGCTTGAAGTGACGGTTTTGGGCAGTCATTTCATCGAAAATGAGCGAGGCCAAACCGTAACAGTAACTTCTAATAGCTATACAGACATGTTATCTAACTTTTTCTTCCCACAACTGCAAAATTTTGAAGCCTCCAACAGCAGGACCTGGTTTTATCGAGGCGGCGCGACATCTCACACATCCAAAGAGTCCTTAGCAGTAGTAAACGAAATGTTTACTGGAAAACTGATATCGCGTCGAGGGGACATCCCGTGACTTCCGAGGAGACCAGATCTCACGCCACTGAATTTTTTTCTGTGAGGATACCTCAAGAGAAGCGTTTATGCCAGTAAATTGAGGACAATAGCCCAGCTCAAGAACAACATTTTGCGAGGAAATGTTCGCTATCCTACGAGCGATGTGTCAGCAAGTTTTTCCCAATTTGCGTTCCAGATTCGAGGAGTGTACGTGTGGATGGTGCACATCTCAGTGACGTTATTTTTAAAAATAAAGTTCCCATTTGTTTACATAATTATTATATTTAAAGATTATCTTTTCTTAGCCTTGTAGTTTTTGTTCTATGATTTTTATAAATTCGCATAATCTAATGGCCCACCCGGTACACAGTGTTACCATATGCTGTCAGTATGGCCACGCCAGCCGAGTATGTAAGAGCGCATCTCACCGCCTTAGCCTGTCGCGCCAACGCGTCGTACGTGGCCTTGCCCGTCTGCTCCGCCATCCCCCGCAGCACTCCGCCGACGACCTTCAGCAGCTTGTGAGGATGCTCGAACTCCACCATGCTGCCAGCGTCCATCACCAACACCTGGAAAATATATTACTATCATTATTTTATGGCATCAATAGTTCTTTATGGGATAGTATGGAGGTTTAAAGTGTTATAAAACAGAAATTACACATTTTAATAAATTAAAATTTTCATCAACCTTATACTTTCTTAAATTATAAAACAATTAAAAAAAACAGATAAGTTAGTCTGATTCAAGGATTACACCCAGTCTCGATAATCAATGTTAAATAAATAACGTCTTGTTAAGGCGTGTGATGGACTATTGGATGTATCTGTTTGAATGTCTGTTTAAATGCCTTAACAAGACATTAATATTAATTACTGCTCTAGCGGTCCGGCAAATCGCTAACGGACTGTTAATCTATTTTATAGTCCAAATTCAAATGTCCAATCCCACTCCTGATTTTTGTAGCCCTAGTAACGGCATCTGTCAGTTTCGGTTATTTCCTTGTATTTATTAATAAGATGAAAGAAAATATCTCTGTCATATGATGAAAAATTTTGCAAATTAAGTTCTACTTTCATCTCTTGTAACTTGAACACAATTTATTGGCTACACGATTTTGACCGGTTACACCTAGTAAACTGAAGAAAGCTTTTTGTGTGTCGAATCCATGCAATCAAGGATACATACAATGTGGTCGCATTAACTAACAAGTGACGTAGCGAGGGATATGCGGCCAAAGGAAACGAATATGTCGTATGAAACGTGACTACTTCAATTCTGTCGTCTTATAACGTGAACGAATAATTTGGTAGTCGGTCATTTAATAACGGCTTGTTAATTTTTCTTCGTGGGACGTATGTTTTAACAGACAACTATATTTTTGAAGGTTTCTTAGTAAATGCCTTGTTCATAGACTGGTACTGATAGATATTACCTTATCTGAATCCATGACCGTGTGCAGTCGGTGAGCGATGGTGAGGACGGTGCAATCGGCGAATTTGTTTCTTATTGTAGTTTGAATAAGCGCGTCGGTTCTATAGATACATAATAAATATAACTAAAACATTATTTAAATATTAAAAATAATAAAACATGTTATAAAATTAAAAAGTACACTGAAAAATCATGAAAGACACATGACTACTTAAGTCTTGTAGGGACTTGGAAATGACATTCGCTATACAATTTTATATAACATCATAAAAAATGAAATGATTATTTTAATAAACACATGTTTATGTTATGATCGAGAGAGTATATAGCTATCAGCCATTTAAAATTACAGCAACCAGTATCACTAAGGACACAGCAGCTAAGTAAAGAAACAATTTGAAATATGGCTACAAACACACTAAGGAGAAAAACTCGGATAGTAACGCAATTAAATAATTTAAAAAAATAAAATGAAACTTAACAAAAAAACCACTGCTATGATACGGAATAAGTTCTGCCTAAGGAGCCTGACAAACGGACGACAGCCGATAGTCGTTTATAATGTCCATGTCGTTCGTGTGTCGGCTTCCTTATTAACACATATATATCTCACTGTGGGTCAACGTTCGCGGTGGCTTCGTCCAACACCAGCAGTCTGTTCCGCCTGACGATGGCCCGCGCCAGGCACACCAACTGTCTCTGTCCCACTGAGAAGTTCCCACCCCCTTCAGACATGCGTGAACTCAGACCCGCGGGTAATTCGTTCACGGCTTCCTTTAACTCCACCTAATATGGAAACAGTGTACTCCAATTAACTCACAATCACAAGTCAATGAAACCTTATTAGAGACAATTAGGAGAAATATATATCAGAGGTTGTCAAAGTTATTTTGTCTATAACTCACTTTGAGAATCAATTATTTCATACCGCTCCGTTTGTTCACATACTGAAAAACAACTGTATCTTGTCATAACTAAATGAAATCACAACTCACCCCCACACTTCTACACAACACCCCCTTTTTTCTGTCTTTTTCTGTCCCCTCTTAGACCTGCAGGACCCACAAGAGGGCCTTAGCGCCAATTTTGCTAAGTGCTATAAATATATTTGTTTACCTCTTCTAGAGCCCTCCAAAGTACTTGATCCGGATATTCATCGAAGGGATCCAGATTGTGTCTCATGGTGCCGGAGAATAGAACAGGCTCCTGTGGTATGATGGAAATCTGACTCCTGAGTTCATGGAGGCCGAGCTGTGACGTCTCCCTACCATCTATTATTATCTCCCCCTCAATTTTAGCTAACCTGTAAAGAAATACATTTTTTAAATTTACTTTTTCATGTTAGCAACACATTTCGAATGTTTAAACTGATTACTGACTGCTTATCTGTAGATAGTACTGCATTTTACTCACTTGACCATCACCTTATATAATAGGTCGTAATAGAAGTATTCGTAGCATAAAATTGAGTTGCCACTACTAACCTGAAGAGGGCGTTAATAAGCGAGGACTTCCCCGCCCCCGTTCTACCCACGATGCCGACTTTCTCCTTCGGCAGCACCAGTAAGTTGAGGTCCTTCAACACCGGGGGTTCCCCGGGCGTGTAGTATAGGAACACGTGTCTAAACTCCAGGCGACCAGCGTCTGGCCATGACGGCGGTGGCTTCTTACTCGGTTCAGACTCGAGGGGCGGCTCAGATTCTATGTTCGAATATTCTTGTATCCTGATCATATGATTTTTTTTATTTTATATAGCTCTTACTGCGTAAATATAAAATGATAATAAGCATTAACAAACTTTAACGAAATGTTTCCGTTATGTCGATTTTTATATACATTATATCGCCGGCGGCTCGTTACGTGTACAGACAGACTTACTTATTCACAAATTACATTTTTAGACAATATATAATAGCTCTCTGAGGATGATAAGAGTTTGGAATTACAGAGGCTTTTAATAAAATTTGGTGAAAAAACCCAATAATTGTTTCCTTAATAATGGAAAATATTCAAGCCATCTACATTCCCAGTACTTTAGTAAAACTCTTAATAAGAAAACGTAAATGCAGCCACATTAGCCATATACCTCTCAACGCTGGTCATCTGATTTTCTAGTTCTGTGCTCTGTCTCATTCCCCACTGGAACATACCGGTCAAACCCATAGCTTGGGTGATAGCTAAACCGACCTTGCCGCCATATTCCTCTACAAACAAAAAATGGTCATATTAGATAAAAATTAATATATTACACACACATATAAAGCGTTTTGATGATTCCTAATATATAACTGATAGCGTGTTCACCTTGTCCAAACACGAGGAAACTGAGCGTCACTACTGCAATGTATATAACGCAAACAAGATCCAACCAGAAACCGAAGGCGCGGGAGCTGGCTATGAATAGGTACCTACAAACATATATCACATAATTATACTCTAATTTACCCCAAAATCTATATTATAATGAGTAAAACAGCAAAATTTAATACATTGATACAATTCACGGTTTACCGCCACACCAATATCTGTTGTTTTATTACCATAAGATATATTTTGTCCATAAAGTTAAATACTAACAAATATATGTATTACCCATGTATGTATGTAGCTTTATATATATACAGCTATAGGTAGTACCAGTGAATATTATCCATACCAAGCAGAGCTATGGAGGTCCTGATGATTATCAAACTCTCTGATGAGAGCTTCCTGGGCACCGAACGCACGAATAGTAGTGATGCCTTGAAGAGACGCGTTCAGATGAGAGAACACTGGACTACGAGCTGGAATATATTATAACAATGTATTAGATATATGAGGAGTGTAACCGAATAAAGTGTTTTTTTTTCATAATGTTACCATATTTAATAACCTGTTATTAAATATGGTAACATTAATTGTAACTACATATACTACTTTTATATGTGTACGGAATGTAATTTATATGAGTAATTAGTATTTCCCTTATATAACAAATATGAATACATTATGTTCTGTATGGAACAACATTAATCTACATTAAACAGTGTCCTTGTGATAACGCTTCTCTGAGTATAATATATATAAAAAATGAACAAATTACTAGATGACTCACTCACACCCTCGAGGCGCTTGATGCTGCGACTGGAAGACAAATAGAATATACGAAGACCGTAAAAGATTAGGCCTATGAAGAGTGTGGGGACCAGCAGCCAGAAGTTCACCACCGCTACCACTACCACTATACCGATCAGGGAGAGACCGATCTGGAAATACATAGTATAAATATTAATCATATCATTTCATTTATATATATATAA
>DVQP01001674.1:0-14673 GCA_018231745.1 Danaus eresimus
CAAGTCCCAGACGCTGTTGAAGCTCCTCTCCCTGCAACGCAATGGACCCGGCACCTGCACGGTAAATCCAGTGAATGCTAAGAGTTTTCGTCTCGTCTAGAAGTAAAACTAAAACTAATATATTTTCGGATTTACTACGCGATTTTTATTACTTTAAAATTACGTAAAATATTAGATCTCATTATATTGATCTAGAAGTATTTATCTCTGCAATCTTTAGAAAAGCAGACATTTATTGCAAGGGACAAGTTTATATAAACTATGAAAAATGAAATTATCATGTCTTCTCATCCGTTTTTCTATATATGGTAGTTTAGTGTATCATAAAATTTGGTATACACCAAGTAACTCTGAAATGCCAGCAAAAAATATTACACGATCCTTACAGAAGCTGGTGGGATAGAAACATTAAAATCAATCATACCCTAATAGGAGTCTGAAGAGAACCCTCTGTAGTTATATTGCCTTATAAAACACTTGCCTCTTTTTCTAGGCAAGAGAAAGATTGATGATGAAGGTTCTATTATATCTAAGAGTTAACAGCAGGTATTTCTATATCTCACTTAAAGTTTGTTATGAATATTAAAATTTATTAATAAAACATTGCAGACGAAAAACCTTCGTGGTATGACTTAAGTCATAAAGCTATGCATTGTTCGAAGAAAGTGCCTGGATAGTATTCGGCTTTTCCGCGTTTCCAATGAAAAGTATTTGTCTACCACCGCTCCAAAAATAGACTTAGATGAAAGCGTGATCTTTATCGTCGTTTCTCAGCCCTTTTAATTTACTGCCTAACAATAAGGAAAAAAATTGTCAGAAGCTTCGATGATCAAATGTCGACTTAGTGTTTCTTTATTGTGCTTCAGTATTATAAGGTCAGTTGATTCACAAAAATAGACTCCAACCACAAAGATTGCACACAATAAACTTTACCGAAAAAACACGATGACCTGAAATGTTATAAAATGAAGCGCGCAGTTTAAGCCAACTGTCCCACATTTATATGGTTATTTCTTTAAAAATCCTTACCCTTTTCTGTACTATAGATTTCTCCCCGCTATGCGAAGCGCACTCCAAATAATTATAGGATGAATATTGTAAATAATGAAAATTGCTATGAAATTACATGTGACCGTACAAATTGGAGAGTCTCTTAACCGCCTGATATATATCTATATATTTTTATTTTTATGTCAATATCATATAATTACATAAAATAAAGGAAATTTAACTATGCAAATGCATTTTATTTGTATAAATATGAGATAATATGTGGACAATGCTACGTCTTATTCTCTTAGAAGTTAACATATATTTATCACGTAGTTAGAGGGCTTTCCAATTTATGCGGTCACATGAAATTCTCCTTAAGTTATTTTGTGGCATTCCAGACTTTTCAGGGCGGCCCTCTTTTTAAGATCGCAAAAAAAACTTTTTTTTTTAACTTTTTAGTAACTTTTCTTGGAATAAGTATATAGTAATGTTTTGTGTCATAAAATTATATTAAGTATAACTTTGAACCAAACACATCAACATTGCCTAGGGATATTTAATTTTTACCTTATTATATGGAATTCTGTATATATTTTGTTAAAACAATTACATATATATGAAATTGAAGTTTATATTATGGTTTATACTTGCAATACATAAAATGAGATGCATCAAACATTATTAATTTATTTTCTTGTGATTTTATACTTGGGTGTATTTTTTACTTTGTACACAATGGATTTTATGTAGAAAATTTTGAAAATTAAGGTCATAATTTATAAAAATAATTTCCTCCCCTTACATTAATTAGAGTTCGGTATATATTAATCATGCTCAAAATCAAGTTGTCTACATTGAGCTGAGGTATCAGGTCCCAGGTTCTTTTTAAGCGCTGGAAAAGTTGTTCTTCTGTTAGCAAATTTGGAGAAAAATTTGCCATAGCTGTTCGTTGTATCATTCCCCAAGCGTGTTCAATGGGATTCAGGTCAGTGGACTGAGCAGGCCAGTATAAACCTGGCTTCATATTCCCTAAGCACAGCTCAGTCGTATGGGCACGGGAATTATCGTGCATGGGTTGGAACTTCTGACCCATTTCTACCCTGTGTGGGATAATCACAGGTTCCTCTACCTCATAGTGGTATTTCAGTTCATTCATGTTCCCTCTTAACCAAATAAGATGGGTTCGCGCATTGATACGAATACCAGCCCATACCATAATAGTGCCGCCTTGATATGAATGGACTTCTTGTAAATGCTGGAGACGGCTTCGTCTACCAGAAATCCTTTATCATCGTGAATCCGGATAAAATCCAAACCGAGACTCATAGAAGAAAGCACAATGGACCATTGCTCGGCACTCCATGCTCCATGCTCCATCTCGAGCCCACAATAGTCTCCATCCAGATTGTAGCTTTTGAACTATTTGCGTAGTTGTAATATTGGTTTGTCTCCTAGTGATATTTTGATGAAAACGGACCTGTCTAGGAGTGGTGATGCGATATCTGCCTGAAAACCGTCCAGTGACCATAAGCAGGAGATAATATTTGGCCGGTTTGCAGAGTTTCAGCAACCACGCTTTAGCGCCCCCTTTCATACATGCCCACAGCTCTAATCTGCTCTTCCTTTGTCGACCTTTCAAATGTCGACGTGACAAAACAATAAATGTAACATACGTTGAAACTAGGATAATTGAAGAAAAGAAGAAAGTGTGTGATCACTTTTAATTTTTTAGAACTTTATTTTTTTATTATAGGATGAAATAAATTTTCGACGGCCAAATTCGAATAATCGACATTATTTTGTTTCAAAATTATTTTTTTTCATTTTTTTGAGTTTGGAAAGTAGTGGTGGAGAAGAAAATATTTTATGAACAAACTTTTTTTATACAATAAAAAGTTTTTAGTTGAGAAGTCTTTCATGTAATTCAATGACATTGTTTATGTGTATATAATGAACATGAATTCTTAAAAAACTGAAAGCTGTAAAAAAAGCAAAACCTCTTTAGAAATAATGAAAGTAAATACAATGAAAATTATATACAACTTTAAAATAGGAACATAAAGAAAAGTGGTAATATGAAAACTCATAATTTTATCTGTTCTTGAAACTGCCTATTGAAGCTAAAATTTTTCTATTCGATACTTTTGGCTAACCTTATATCATACAAAATAGCAATAAATAAAGAAATTTTTGTTGTCATTTTTTTTATATTCCTCAAAATTGAAAAATATATATACTTTTTATAAAACAAATTATTTTTTTTTTATAAACTTACCAATGTTCGAAAGCTACAGCTTCAAAAGCACTGTTACATATTTTATGAAATTCACATTCTTATAACATAACAAGAATACAATTAAAACTTAGCTAAAGGAAAGTCAAGCAACAAATTCTTATACAAAATTGTAGTACGTATGAGTTACAATGAATATAAAGCCAAGTTAAATTTTAAGTCACGTGAACATTTAACGACGCCTGTTAAAAGCTTTTCTATGTTAGGTACAGAAGAGATATAGTGTGCTATGTTTTTGATTTTTTAAGAAAAATTCTAAATAATTATGTAAGGCCTTCAAAATCTTCCTACCATTGTGGACACAATATAAAGAGTATTTATATAAAGGTGAAAAGCACTCTCCCAAGCACAGTGACGTCAAGCATCATTGTGTCGACGATCCGACACTCTAAAACCAACTGTCGAGGTAAAAATTGCTAAGATGACAAAAGCTATTATTTCGTACAAATAATAAGTTTTAGGTGTAATAATAATTTGTCTACTTTCAGTTTTCCCATTACTATGACATATTGTTCTTTATATCATTAGCATTGTAAAATAATTTAAATTTGTAATTACGCTCTCATTCTATAATATTTTCATAATTTTAAATTAATTATATATGGCGTGTTATAAAAAAGGTTTATTTCTTCAAACACTTAGTCCATTTTTCACTTCTCTAAGATTTACTGAATTAAAAAAATATTTTTATTGATTACTTCACCCTGTATAATATTTTTAACCCGACCTCTTTATAATCATGTCACTGACTAACGAGGCCCTTTCATATCGATTTGGTAAAAGGAAATGGAATGTATATTACAAAGAACAGGTGAAACCCTCCGGGTGTTTTAGGAATTAGGGCGATTATTATTGTTATTTAAACTATCTCCAGCTATATATTTTTATAAATTTTGTTTCATTCAATGTATCGTCTTTTTACACTTTGAATAGAAAATTTCTACGATACATTTATATGGATAGTCTCGAATATGGATATAAAAATCAGTTTTCTATTAGGTAATTGGTGAGCAAGTATTATGATGTTTTAAGGGAAATTAGAAAATTACCCTTCAGAATTATGAAATACTTCAAGTTAGTTTCACTTCTTTCATACTTACATGCTTTATATTACATAACATGACTTTAAAATAAACTTCCCTTGTGCTGTAATGAGCTTATTTAGTCAGTTGAAACATTAATCAACTTAGCGCTTGCAGTAAATCTTGACTATAATTATGATGTCTCATGGCAGCTTTAAGCTGTGTAAACTAAATTTACACCGAAAGATTCCATTCAAAATGTTTTATTTAAAAATAATAGTTTGTTTATAAAATGTATTTTCAAAACTATTTGAAGACGTAAGTCAAGTAAAAATACACAAAACGTAAATTTAGCACAATATTCATAGGATTTTAAATATGACACTAGTTTAAGATGAATTGAAAGTGATTTTTGTAAGACAATACTTTAAAAAATCCCTAATTTCATTTGATAATTCCTAGTTTATTTCAAGAACCATTAAAAATATTAAAACCTTAAATAACTGTAGTGGGATTTAAAGAATAAAATAATTTATTAAGAACAAAATTTATATCAATATTTAAATACCAGCTGAAAACATGACAATAGATCTTTATCTATTGTCATGTTTTACTCTTTAGGTTTATATAAACTAGGTTAGTTCTTTTAAATCTACTTAAACCTGTAGACGAAGTCCCAACATAAAATAATATAATTTGAAGGCACAATTTTTATAATCCATATTCTATATCTAACTTTTTTAATTCTTTAAATATTTTAATAGAATATAATTATATATATAATATTAAATGTAACTAATTTTAATCCTATTTATTCTTGAATGAATAGATTGTATTTATCATTAAGTTACATACATACAAAGCTAATAATCGTTAAATAATTCAATTAAATCTTCAGATAAGTTTAAAAAATAAAATGTGTTTACATATAGTCATGAAGGTTCAAATGTCTAACAAAAACATGCATTATTTTATCCCACGTACTTTGCATAATCCAAATATTTTAAATATAAGGAAGATTAAAGAAAATATTTAGTAAGAACGTGTAAAGTGAAATGTTTTTGCGCAATAAAATTGTTTCAAGAGTGTGGTAACATTCTTTCCTTTTCACTTCGAGATTATACGAGAAAAATATTTTGTTCATGATATTTTTATAGTAACTCTACTTCAACCTAGAAAATAAAATACAGATATCGTTCTTATTTTAATTTGAATATTAAGTGAATTTGTTTAAATGAAATTAATAAATGCATGAAGATTAGTCTATAACGCACTTCGGCATTTAAACGAGACTTGAGCTTAAAATTTTGTAACATTTACCCGAGTAAATTTATTAATTACATATTATATAAAATAAAGAGAACAACAGCATATATAAGCTGATAAAAATTACAATATTTTATTTCATACTAAGTTTTAATTACTACATAATATGTTACAAATATTACATTTCACGTAAACGTAAACGTAAACGCTTATTGATCGATAATGTTATGTACAAAAAAAATTCTAACATGTTTATTGATAGCTATAGCTAATAACGTTAGTGGAAGTTTCAGTTTCACAAATGTTATAATAAAAAAATTAAAACCGTATTTTGTGAGTTGGAAATAATAGCCACATCCGTTGCTGTTGGAAAAATATTCTGAATAAATTAAATAATATTTGCATACTTTGGTTCACCCCAAAATGTTGTTCATAATTTAATACATACTTTTTATACTCCCGGGGATGTTTGAAATACTACAGGACAGGAATATTCTCGAGGGCATGAACCTCTATAATTAATGAAATTCTGGATTTTGTTTTTATTCTTTTAATTACTTAAAATTACAGATATATAAATGAAATAGAAGTATAAACGGTTTTTAGGTAATAAATAAAACAAAACACGAATAAAAGACTTTTTGTTCAAACAAAAGATAGTTGGAATAATTATTTTATGTAATATGATCTGAGACTTTTGCGAGTCATTTAAATAAAACTAATATGTAATATTTTTAGTTGTTGGCAGTTTCGGTAACCGAAACGTCGGGTTTGTGTAGTTTTTAAAGTAATAAAATTCGCGTAGTAAATCCTAAAAACAGTAGTTTTATTTTATTATTTTATGTTTTTATAATAAAAACTTTTATATAGAAGTGTTCTTTAACTGCAATATTTTCTAAACATATTTAATTTAAAAAGTACAAAAAGAAAATAGTAATGTAACTTACAATTAATGTTAGATTATAATTCATACAAATATAATAACTGTGCTTTCACAGACAAATATACAAACTGGGTATTTCAAATATTAATTAAGAATCACATACACCTTTGAAACACACGCTAAGCGAGGATATCAAAGTGATAGTTAAAATAAATAATATGAGAATGACGGTGTAATCGCAGATCGCTCTATATTTTCTAAGTAAACTTATTCATTCTACACAAGTCTGACTCAACAGTTCCGTGTGAACAGACTTTTTAGTTTAATATTTCTTCTGAAAATAGTGTGTCACTATTTGTTCACCCTTCCTAAAAAAATATTTGAATCAATTAATTGTAATTTAGCTTTAAAATTTAATTTAGTCATTTAAGTTTTGGTTTCATTTCATCCACAGACCCTCGAAATCATAAATGGCGCAGTCGGTAGGATTTCCGACTTTAGTTCATTTAGAATTCTCGAAAATCCAAGTCCGTCTAAATGTCGAATCTTTCAAGCCGAAGCAGGGATGGCTGCTGGAGCCCGCCTTTGAAGGTTGGACTAAATTAATTTTATTTTAGTGAAATAAAATTAATTTAGTTCACTAGAATCGCTCTTGTGTTACTTCTTTCCCTAGTAGTAAGATCTTCCATTCCTTTAAAATTGAACAAATTTAGGGTACATAGTAGTTATAAGTATATGAGATACACTATATTTGCAAAATTAAAAAGATAAATGAACTTTTCCTTTCGATTTGTCTTTTTTTTAAATAAACTTTTCTATTTTCATGAAATAAATAGATTATTAAGCTTATTTAACTAAAACTTTTTATCCTATATCTACTCGTGTCATATTGCCTATACCTCTAAAGTCTAAATTATCCTATCAACTAATTTTTCTAAGTAACCACAAAAGCATTCGGTGAAATAAAGGCATAAAGCCCGAAGTTTTAAAAATCAAATCTTCTGTAACTAATCTGATAAATTAAAAACTTTGACAAAATACTAAGAATCTGCGCCATGGAATACTGCGCCAACATTTTACTGTGTGGAAAAGGTTGCAGATCTGCGGGTGGAGGTGTTACTTACGCACAACATATTAAAAAAATAAATTAACATCGCCGGGGCAACATCGTTGTATGGATATAATATATGATCACGAGTGACGTTGCTCACTCAGTGGAACCACTCAAGCTGTGTGAACCAGAAGATTCCTGATACCACACAAGCAATGGCATGGTATTGCTATCCTAACATAGGGGCAATCATGTAGTTATAGATATAGGTTAAAAGTTTTAATATGTAATCCTTATTATAATATACATATAAGTAAGTTTCGCAGTTGTCCTGTAACCTCTGGCTGCCACCCTCGTAAGTCACTAGTAAATGACAGTATAATATTTAAAATTTTATTTCAATTTCAACAGATTGTTTTGTTAAAAAAGAATTAGTGTATTCATAGCGAAATGTTGAAGTCGGACTTCTGTATTATAGCAAATATTATGAAATCTTAAAACGCAGATTTTGTAATGAACAGAAAAATAACTTAAGTTACTACAAAGAAGAACAAGAAAAGAAGTGAAAAAAGAAAATCGAACTTTTTAAACGGTCATGAATTATGCAACGCATTATATGAACGGCACAAAGAAAATTAAAAAATATTTTACATTCAATTTAAAGCTGATAAAACTGTTGTTTTTAAGAATAATGAGTAAATATAAAAAAAGGCTCTATGGGGTTTTAGACTTTTTAAAGTTATAAAATTATAAACATTTGTTTAAAATCCCTTAGTTTCAAAACACACAACTTAGCATTAATGCATCCTAAAATAAGTCGTACTTACAAATGGGCTCTAGCTAATGAGAAATATATATAAATATACGTACGTCAATAGAAACTTCCCAATATTTCAAACTCCTATATGTACCTACATACACTTACTTCGGTACGTTTCGATTCAGCCTTTGGTCTTGATTGAAAAATTAACTCGTTTTTTTAAGTGTATAACAGGCTTTTTTTGGATAAACCGAAAGTATTCAGATTTCCAATAAGGAAATATGTATAAGATATAAATATTTTATCATCAGCTCTAAAATAAATATGTAAAATGAAGGATATATAAAAAAAATATTGATAATCGTGTTGGCCCTTGTTAAGTATACAAAGTTTCCCAATGACCCGATGTCTGATTATTTCGATCAAAAATAAATAACAATAACACACATATATATGTAGATACCACTCAAGCGTTAACAAGCATTTTAGAAATATTCATAAATATGTCAATTAGAAGGTATGCAAAAACAATATATTTTTATAAACACAATTAACAATAAATATATTCACTTGTGAGCTGCTTATTTTTATAACCGGTTTATTATTACCCAAAAACCAACTTCAATTTTGTTAAAAGCCTTCCTTCCATTGACTAAATCCATTTAAATAAAATGATTCAAGATACATGTTGTATATCAGATAAATGAAATTACATTGTAATAATTCATATTTTACTAGTATACATGCACTAATCTCTTCAAATTTCCACTTAAAATACTTAATTAGTTTTTCATAATTAGGCTGGCACATTTATCATAGCGATATGTGTAATTTCAACGTTAAGTAACACGAAGCAAATTTAAAATTAGATGTTGATACGTAAGCATTCAACCACGAATGCAATATAAAAGTTTGTTCAGAATTTATCACATTTTAAACTCAAAGCTGTCGTAATTAATGTAACTCAGATGACAAACTTTAGACCACCACAGAGTTTTGTAATTTCACAGCCAGTATTCACGTCCATTAATAATTATTTTGTACACTAGCTTGCCAAAAGTTAAGATACTTTATTTATTTTCAATATTAATGTAAACCAAACTAATGTAATATAAAGTTTTAACATCTATCATAATTAGCAACTACAAGAAGTCTGCAACCGAAGTATTTCCATTAAAAAATTACTTATATTAATAAGTTTAATTATTACTTAAAAGCACAAATTTACAATAATGACGTTTTACTTGTGATTTATGTTACGATTATTTTGTATATTAATATAAAATAACATTTTAACGTTAAAAACAATAGCAAAAACAAGTAAGAATTAAAATAAGGAAAAAATTTTTTATTTAGACTATTGGCATAAAACACAAAATTTTATTGTCTATCCTTAGGCACTGTTCTGTTCTCTTATAAGCTTGCATCGTCACTCTATGTACGGAATTTTTCAGATTTTTATACATTTACGTTACACGATCATGTGTATAGTTAAATAGGTTAAGAAAGGCGCCCCTTAAGCTTTCACTGGATCCGCAAGTCACAAGCCCTGTTGAAGCTCCTCTCCCTTCAACGCCATGGACCCGTTACCGTCACAGTGAATGCATGGAATGCTGAGAAGTTTCGTCTCTCATCTAAATGAAATTTGTTTGACGTGACATAGTTCTGGTGAAATAAGTCATTTGATGATAGTGTGACAAGGAGTACTTCCCTTAAGGCATCGATTATGTTCAAAAATTGTTTCAAATAGATTTCATATATAATTACACTGGCCTAAATTAGTTAAAATCTTATATTTTAAGTGTTTTCGTGAATATATTCATCGTAACTTCAACAATAAGTAAAATGACAAACAATTAATAATTTTGACAAAATATTTAACGGACCAACCAAGGTGAATACTATGTACTATATATGTATAAGTATATATGATTACATTATAATATTAATATATACATAGGTGAACATAAAAACGTATTTACTTATACGTCACATAATTTTTTAATTTAATTTGCAAAATAAACAAACTGTGATTATTATTGACAGATTTACTACAATTTTATTATTAAAGAAGGCTTGATTTAATTTTAATTAAGAAAAAGTAGTACAATAGGAAGAAATTGTCTCTTTTAATGTCTATAGGACAAAACAGTTCATGACTACATCTTTGCATTGGTTTAGTTTTAAAGTTAAATCAATAAAACCTGCAAATCCGTGCTACAAGAACACGAATGATGCTCCATTAAAGTAATAACATTATATGTATTATGTTTCGCATCCAGTGACTAGCTAGCTAGTAGCTACTAGTGACATACTCGTACAGTTGGAGCGTCTGTCTGACGTTGACTGATAACTTCAATAACAAACTTCATCACTTTCAGCTGACACCAGATTAATGTGTTCTCCGTATTAACTTTCTAAATAATGTTAACTGTATACTAAAATAACATGCAATGCATGAATTAAATTACGAAATAGCAATCAATTGCTAGATTGTTACTCTACGTATGTTGATCCCAAAAACAACTTCAACATTTTGAATTGTAACATTCAAATCTAATATTTGTATAAATAATCCTAAGTCGTCCTATTATAAGTTAGGCTCAAGAGATTTGAACTGTCTGACTCGGACGGTTGTATTAAAAAAATTAAAGAAGTACGTAGCAACCCAGTGACATTTGTTGTCTTTTCTAAAAAAATTTTTTCTAAATTTTCTATAGGTGAGAAAATAAAAAGGAAAGTAACAAAGAGATTGGGATTGCGGGGAAGTCAGGGAAGGATTTCCGGCACTCTTACTCATTGAACGACAAGCTGTTATAATGATAAAAATGAAAGGACACATGATTCTAATTTGCGTTTATTACTTTCTTCAGAATAACAGACGCTTTTTCGTTGGAAAAGTTTGTTGAATGTTATGAATAATTAGCATATTTCATCTTGCCTTGAGTCCTCCATTGCCTTATTATTAATTTCTTCATAATTTTCAATATACCGTGGCTGCTTTAAATACTTTCTTTCATTTATAATATAAGAATAATTCATATTATCGTCATAACATTTAATAGGTTAGAAACGATCAACATTATTGTCAAGGAACTACGAGTTTCGTGTTAAAAAAATGTACTTTATCTGTATATTTTTACTTTAATTCTTGATGATTTTTTAGGCTGAAATTAAAAAAATACATCTATAAGCGGCTAAGCAAATGAAAAATGCGTCTCTTACTAGGCTAATAAAAGAATTTAAGTATTTCAAAACAACTTTTCGAATCTGTGCTTCTTATTATTTATAATTTTATTACTTTTCGTTTTTTATAACTTTCCAGGATTTTTGGAGGGGGGGGGGGGCGGGGGGATACATACTGCTATTCCGAATATGTGTAAGCCGCCTATGTTCAGTCCTACATTACATGACCACATTGATATATTTTTAAAACATGGTTTTATTATATAAAAATATAATACTATGAAAAAAAACATTCATTTCTCTTTTTTTTTGTGTACAGTAAAAAGTAAAATAGAACATAGGTATTAAATCTCATCAAGATTGTTTTATATATTAAATATCTTTATGTTATTGTTTGGTGCTGACGCATTTGAAAACTGTTTTTAATACAGATTGGAGCTCTTTAATTAGAACGCTTTCGTTACACGAAAAGTTTTTATCATTTCTTTTAATTTTTAAGATGCTTTGTAGGCACTCTAATACATTATTTTTAATCATTTGCTCATTTTTTTATTTCAATTTGTCTGTAGCTGTTAGCCGCTATGGCTTTGACGGCGTCACCGGAAAGGTGGGTGGCCCGATGTGACCTACCCGTTAAATTATAGGTCTTAAGGTCCCGGGGGGGTCCGCCTTTCCAAGGGTGCCTCTTAAAGGCCAGACCTCGGTTTAAGACGTCGTTGAAGGGGACAATGGCATCGGGCGGTGAGATTGTTGGACGCCTCCCGACGGCGGAACGCCAGAACGTCATGTCAGACATTTGGACCTCGTATTTCGCCGGTAAAAGCGGTGTGTGTCGGTGTGGTAATTTATTGTAGTGGGGGTAATCGTGTCTGTGTTGTTTGTTGTTATTTTATCGTTAGGGTCTAAGAGGACACCTTTAGGACGCCTTTTACTTATCGGGGAGGTGGGGAATAGTCACACGTTTTGACTATTAACGGGTTTGGATGTACCGTCACGGCCTCGAAAAATCTTTTTGAGATCGCTTTAAAATGCGCAGCTATCGTACGAAGTTGGAGAGCTGTTCTTGATGTACCAGGGTGCACCTGTGGCTATGCGTATAATTATTTTCCAACACTTGCAGTTTTTTAATGGCTGAGGGAGGAGCGTAGGCGAAGCACGCGCTAACGTACGACATGACAGGAAGTATTTAGGTCTTATAAAGTGCGACAGGGACAATTTACTTTTATTACAAATCAGAGGGTATAGGCGACCTAAGAAGTATGCCGCCCTATTTCTAATTATCTGAATATGTGTCAAATATATAGGTGTCACCTATCCTGGTTGAGCCCTAGATAATATTCTCTTTTTTGTCAAGGAATGGGGCTGTCGTACAAAAAAAAATTTGGGACGGGATTCTGAGAGTGCTTCTGGTAAAGATGAATACAGTGCTTTTATCGGGGTTGATAGCGATTCCGCATCGGTGAAACCAGTTCCCTAAGGTTTTGGCTGCTCTCGGGAGCCGAGAGATGATATAGGCCAGAGACCTTGATGAGGTATAAACTGAGGTGTTAGATCATAAGAGGGCAAGGTGTGTTGGTCCTTTTGCAACTGGGATATCGCTCGTGTATAACGAGTTAAGAAATGGGGGAGGATGGAGCCCTGATGAACCCAGATGGTGCCCTCCACTCGATAGCGGAAAGAACGATGAAACAAGTAGACTCTAATGACATGAACGAGCCTGTCTGGCAGTTTCAGTTTGAACAGCTTGTAGATCAAGCCGTTCTACCAGACTTTATCGAATACTTTCGTGAGCCGGTACACGTGTGAGTGTTTGGCTCTGAAGCTGAAGTTTCGTTTTAGCCGATTCAAGGCGATCCTTTTCTAGATCTTTCTTGTTGAGCAGACTTATCGGCCGATAGCTGCTCGGTAGGTTTCTTGGTCGGAGAATTCGCATCCGTTCGGTAGTGTATTTAAAAGGAGGACCAATAGGTAAGTAAATCTCGGCGGAAGGATTTTTAGGGCTTTGTTCGTAATGCGACAAGGTTCCAATGCCTTTTAGTCGTTAAATGCGCGGACTATGTCGGTCACTACCGGAAGTTCATTTGTTCTGCTCTGCACTGCACCTTGATTTTACTCTCTGCGCACATATATACTAATATCAACTGCTAGGCCTCATCCTCCTTCCATGTCACATGAAAGTGATTCCCTGAAAACAATTTTAAAATAAATTTAATGAAACATTTAATATTCTAGGAGAAAATCATTTCAGAATAAAATTTTCGGCGTTAGTTAGTCCCAAATTACAATCTTTTTTTTACAAAGTTTTCTTTTTTACATTCTAAATGAAAGCCCCAGCAAGGCGTTGATCCAGTGAATTGTAATCTTGTCGATTGCCGTCCTTTATCGATTCCTTTACTCAAATGTAAATAGCCAGTCAATGTTTGGCGTAACAAAGTATTTTAAGTAAGGAGAGCTTTCTTCATCCAGAACTTTGGGTAAAAACCAATTCAGGTTAATAACAACAACAATAAGTAATGCTGAATTAAAACTTGTCAATCAAATCACCACGGTATGATAATTATCATAACCATTGTATTAAAGAGGCTTACATTTAGTAGATGCTACATCAATAGATAGCATTAATTAATACAATTAGTTCAAAGTAGTTTTTGGTTTTTCTTGGGTTTTTTAACTGTGTAACCTATAGTACAATAGACTTTTATTTAGTAGGTAACAAATCCGCATTGGATTAGAGCGTCTTATTTAAAATATATTAATATGGTTTTATTAACTTATTTTTATATTTATTTCTCGGCATCCATTTTATATAATACAATCAATTAAATTATTGTAAGAAACTGGAACAAAATAAAATAGTAAGATAGCTTCAAATTATATAAAACAATTTCTTAAATATGGTAATTACAATACAAGGAAATGGACGGCACCACTCAGAATTAAATAATAACCGTCAACCGATCATACTAAGCCTTATATTACGATAAATTTATTTGGAAATAAGGATTTTTAATTTATTGTCAATCTTCTTGTCTTAACAAATAGATTAACTTTCTTTGTTTGACAAACAAGATTTGTTCTTGATTATTCTAAGTTATAAACTACTCCATAATTATAACAAGTTTTTTTTTCTGTTATTTCATCACTGTGTTAGTACTTCCTGTAATACTGGTGTGCCCTGTCGCTGACAGATCCGGGGTACACCGACACAGCGGCCGATGG
>DVQP01001675.1:0-14669 GCA_018231745.1 Danaus eresimus
ATGCCTGATTATAATCAATCAATTTTAATATATCCTCGATGTTTTGTATTTTATAGGGGATTTTATATATTTGTAGTGAACTAGAAATCATTACCATAAACTTTAAAATTTTATTACTAAGATTCGTTTCTCTATATCTTTGCTACGACCCATTAAATTGTTTTCGATGACGATATTACAGAACAAACAATATACTTATTTTTTTCAAAATCTTATTTAATACTATAGTAGGAGAATTATAATCAAAATTCTTTCTGTATATTTCGGATAGATAATTTTAATATGCCTACTGAAAATCGCTCTTAGTTTTTATTGTAGTTTTAAAGCTTATCTTAGTCAACATTATTGGTATAAAGACCACTCACTCACTATTAGTTCTTTTTCCAAATTTGGTTTTATCACATTTTTCTAGAAGCTGAAAAACATGCTAACAATAAAAGAGATATATTATTTTTATTGCTTAATTTGAAATAGTTTTTGAAAGTTAAAATAAAGACATAAATTTTAAGTTCTCAGTTTAAAAAATATATATTTTTAAGTCTTTTGGAGGAGAGGTTTTTTAACATTAATTCTTTTATATTACCACAAAAACTTTTTAATTGACTCACTAATGTTTTATTTTATGTTATTTTTCTACACGGTCTCGATATAATAATCATGACTATCATGACTATCGTTTTGGACCGAACGTTTAAGAATAATATTAATCCTCAAAAGTCTTAATATAAAAACATCTAAAAACACTCAACAAGTTATTTCACAGATTTCAGGAATTAAGGCGATAAATAAAAATAAATAAAATTTATTGTGTTTTCTGTCCGTCTTTTTTAATGGCTGTAACTCATTTATTATAAACAGACATGTGCAATAATAATAAGTTAAAAATAAAATGTTATACTATGAATTATCTTTTCAAATGTGATCAATATTTGGGGTACCTAATAATACATATGTAGATCTGTACAAATGGCATACATATCACTTGTCATTAAAGAAACAAGAAAACTTAATATGACATAAAACATATTTCCAATTAACAGTATATTTTAAAATTTACGTCACTTAATGGTTCGCCAAAACATAATCTTAAGTACAGTTTTACTCTACAAAATATCCTGTCTCCTAAGAACCAACTAAAGTTTTCTGCTCGTATGCGAGCTTTAGTATGGTAACGTCTCTAAAGATTATAGCGTCCAGCAGACTGTGGGTCGCGTGAGGACTTATCTTGTTAGTTGCCTGTCCCTGTCACGCCATGTTGCCTTAAGGTTTCCGCTACCTAATACCAAGCTCTGTTTGCAAATGTTTCTATATTTACACGAAGTAAATATAATTTTAGTGCAATATTAAGAAATAAATATTTCATTAGAGGAATAAATATAATTTTTTGTCCAGTAAATAGTACAGTTATTTTATTTTCCTACTTTAAGTGCTTATAAAAAAAATATATATTTTTATAAGTGCAAATGTTATGACTGCTGGTGATCCTTAAATAAATAAACAAATATTTTATTTGAATAGTACAACAAATTAAATTAAAATGCAAAATATTTTTAAATATATTTTGTTCACATATTATTTTATTGGAAAAGTATAAGGTACGTATAAAAAGTGAATAATTTAGCCCAAAAAATAGAAAGTAAGCAAAAAAATATGTTTCCAACTCCAAGTTGTATTCAAATCTTTGTTAATTTCCCTGTTATGCTGTTAGATCTATATTTTTATTTTCATACTTTATTTATTAACAAGTAAAATCTAATTCTTAATTAATCCTTCAAAACTAAAAGAAACGACTATGTATAAAATTAAATTCAAAATAAACTTCATAACCTTGTATTAACTACGGTTGCATTTGAAGTCGGCTTCAGCGTCATAAACGAGAAATAGCAGCATACTACGGTATCTGAGCGAACGAAGCGCGAAAGCAAATGTATCTTTAAGTCGGATCTCTGCACGGGTTTATTTATCCTCAGCCGACATTTATACTAACTTGAAATTTTGCCTGACGTAAACATCCAAAGAGTGGTACGTCTGTTGGCACGTAAAATATTTGCTGCACTTCATTTTACTGTAAGCATTTGGCAAAACTATCGCGTTTGAGCTTTGTTAATACTGAATATGGGTTTATATTAAAATTAACTTGATTAAATAAGTTCTTAAAATCTTATTAAAACCTTGATGTGCGAACTTAAAACCAAGATATAGAATGCTATTTTACATCGAAACGGTACAATATTTGTATGTACATTAAAGCTGTACCGATTTTGTATTATGTGAAAAAAATGATTTTTATCGATACAATGACTCTTCAGTGTCTCTTCGTTCATTACAAGCTTTTATTTAACTTTCAATGTCAATATGTAATTTTTTCGGCTAAAATCGAGCAATAAAATTTTAAACAGATATCTTCTGATGTGAATTTTATATAAGTTCAGTGTGGAACTGAAATTTTCCATGCGTTTTTTTATTTCCAGCGTTCTTTTTCCTCCAATATGGGAGCATATTCAATATAGCGGTTTAGTAATTATATTAATGTACTTTTATAATGAGAGTATAAAATCAAAGAACATGTCAAGAAAAATTAGGAAAACATGTTCAACGATACCTAGAATTCTAACAAACATTACTTGAAAAAGCTTTTATTTAAAATATATAAGCTCTTAATGTGTCAATATCTAGTTTTCTAACATATACAACTCAAATTTATACAAACCATTCCGTTGAGGTCATACACAAATTTAAAAAAGGTTCCACAGATCTAGATCATGTCCATGGCATAAGAAAAGAAAGCTTAGCTTAGCAAGGAATTAGAGCAATAATAGTGTAAAAGATGAATAACAAATTTATAAGATTATTTAGAAAAGATTTACAAAAAAAAAATTTGCGTATACATAGCTGAAAAAGAAAAAGGATTTTTAGGAAAAAACAAAAAAGAAAAAGGGCAGGGACATCCCCTTGCGTGAAGATTTTAATTAGGTTTTTAAATCATCTTCAAAAAGTTTTTATGACAATACACGATTTAGTTTTCCTGATGAATGATGATTTTATTTCTTCGACAAAACGATGAAGAAAACCAAACGAAGTTTTTCACAAACTTGCATCTGAAAACAAAGGGCATAACTAAAATTAAATGAGAAAAAACGAAAGTAATAATACCCATAAACATAAAACAGCGTAAATGAAATTCATCAAATAGTTAAGTTCGAGAAGTTTATACATTTGTGCCTCGGACAATTAAATTTACCTAAAAATTACATAAACGAAGATAGAATTAATCATCAGAAATTTTTATGTTTGGGAACCAACCTTAAGTCATAATAAAAAATGTTCTACAATGATGTTCCAAAAATAAAGGAACAATACGCTAATAAATTTTAAATAAAATAATGGGCGCAAACAAAAAGTTTGACAAATATTAATTCCTACAAATACCATTAAATTATACTGAAGCAACTACTGAACTTAAAATTAGAACTGTATGAAAATCAATTCACATATTTAAATCATAACTTCATGTAAACCTATTCCATAACAAACTCTTCGGTGTTTCATTTTTTCCGCTCAAGTCGAAATTACATCTACAATATCGATTTACGCGAGTCAACAAAAGAATCCAATTCCAAATGCGGTTAATGTACAAGTTAACGTAATAGCTGAAAGCACTCAATGCTTACAAAGTCGTGTCGGTCACTTTATGGGAACACTAACAGTTAATTTCCTACTTTGTACTCCAAATTCCGTTCTGAAGAAGAATTATCTTTTTATAAGACATTGTCCTTTTGATTTTCATTATGCTTGTCCTTTTTTGTTATAATACTCTCAATATATGATGTTTATATAACCTTTTACTCTTATTATATATGAAAAATTTTCGAGGATGACATGCTAATAGTTATTATAAAAATTAAATGTAGACATATTTATACACAAGTGTGTATTTATAAAAAAAAATTCTTTATTTGAATGTATTCTATGCAAAATGCCTATGTGTGTGCGCCGAACTTTCTCACTCCTATATTAGGTATATTTTTTAATACCTAAGAAGTGTGTCATTAAAAATCATATTTTACTTAATTCTATTATCAGAAATACATTTTTTTTTATTTTCGTACCAAAACTATATTAAAATGATATGAGAAAATTTATTAATAATTAAAAAAATCTTATAAGCAATAATACCAAACCGTAGCTAATGCGTATTGTAGATTTATGTAAGCGTCTACAAAATATAAAAATGGCGTTTAATATCATTACATTAATACAAGTCTTCTTACAACGCTATGAAAAATACTCCTTCACAGATTATGACTTCAAATTTATTAAGTCAAGAAACAAAATAGCGAGTGGAACGCGGTTCAGGGCGTTCAGCAAATTGGTTAATAAATTAAAAGCGGCAGTCTCAGTGCTGTCTACGACAGATGGCGTTTGAAATACGACAGGTATTTAGCATGTTGCAACACCGTCCGCGATCCACATTTTAATTTTATGCTTTACGGGCAATTTTTATATCAATTTTGCCGCCGCGTACTTTGCATAATTTAAACGCCGCTCTTGACTGTTCAATTCTGAGGTCGATGTAGCAATTTTCGGGGATAGGGGCTTTGATGAGAGTACAACAAAACGTTTCATCATAAAGGAATATGACCATATAATACATTTTGAAAAGCATCAAAAATTTTATTATTGTTAGCTCTACATTACATGTAAAAAGGTATGTTATGTCTTTTATTTTAAACCATCAAATAAAAAATATCTTGTCTTTTTAATAAAAAATATCTAGATATTTTTTTTGTAATGAAATAATTTTTTAGGAAAGCGTATATTTCATTTATATATAATTTTAACATCTTATCAACATTTTATCACGCTCGGCTTTATAACCTGATAGCCTTAGGAAGTACGTGATATGTCTTACGCTGAGATACGGATACAAGTATTATACGTTTTAACATTGCTGATTATTAGATATCTAAAAAGAAAAAAAATATGAGCATCAACTCTTAAAAGAAACATTATTTTACATGCCTTGAAAAAAAATTATTACTAATTTTCATAAATATTTTCAAGAAATAGTATACTTTCAACTAATATGTATATTATAATACAAATTACACAAAGAATACACTCTAAACAAGAACTCAGTTAATATTACAATATTAAATATTTTAGATTAAATACAATTCAGAATCGATTTTAATCATGGCACCAATTTTTTTTCTGATATTATTTTTATGACTGAATGTTGAACTTTATGTCAATTGCGACTTATGTTAAGTTTATTGTTAAAGAAATACAAAAATTTTAATTGAAACTTAATTGTTCAAACAGAAATTGAACTTTATCTTTATAAAGTTTCAATGTTTCAAAATTAAACGTAATACATATACATATTTTGACATTAATAAATTACAAATATAAGATCCATCATTACATAATATGAAACTAATACAAACCTCCGTAATGAGCTTTTCATATTGAAAACAGTTTTTTTTTATATTCCAAATAGCTTTCAATATATGTGAGCACAGTTATTATTAATTAAAATATAAAATTGTAATTGTTTATATTAGAATTTTGATAATAGAAACCAAAGAGACATATAAACGAATATTTTATCTTTTATTGTAAAAGATACTTGTTTTATTTATATTCCTTTAAAGCTTCTAAAAACAAGGGTAAACTAGCAGACAGTGTTTTGTCACGTCGACACATCGAATGATAACGTGACATCACGTAGACCTTTGATTTCTGAATGAAACCTGTTGTTAAAGAAGCACACGTCCCAATATTTTACAAATTGTTGACATATTTACTGGGTGCATGACTAAAATATTGGTGGTTATAAGGGTTGTAAGAATTTGATTATAAGGTTTGATATTTTACGGTTGATAAACACAACGGGTTGTTACAAACGATTTTATTTTCTTTTTTGCTTTGTTAGGCTCATAATTAGACGGCAGGGAAACCTTCAAAAGGAGAATTAGTCAAGCTAACCACTTAATTAAGATCCGACCGAGACATTTTCGCACAGAAAAACAATTAACCCTGTTAACGACAAAGGAACTTGGTGAAAATACGGTTCATGCAGACGGAAATTATAAAAGAATTTAGGAAAATTGAGTCGCTATGTGAGCGGAATCATCTTAAATAAGAGTGCTTTCGAGTTTTTAGTAAAAAACGCTTTCATCTGAAGGTAACTATAAAACCTTTTTTAAGAGTGTATTAAGTATTTTAGAATTATAGAATATAATCACTAATCTAAACATTAATGTACAGTATAATAAATGTATGACAGTCTTACCGCTGTGAAGACTGTCATACATTGGGTATAGAGTTAAATAATATAGCTTAACGTTGGGTATAGAGTTTAATAATATAGCGTAGTATATCCGGAAATAAATCTTAGATGAAATTATATTTCTGTGTTTATAATAAAGCCCTAACCCAGTAGATTTCCCTCTATTAGAGTCACAGAGAGAAAACTATTTGTTTAAGATTTATGAAATGTTTATAATTATTATAAAAATTTAACTTTTGGTTATAAATAAAAAAGGTAATAAAATTGTTTGCAACATAAATTACAGTTATTGATTACAATTATATAATTTAAAAAAGGCTCTTACATATTATATGAAATAATTTTCTGCTTTAGAACTCCTATGGGTTATAGAATTATAAAGAAATTATGTTTCATTTAAAAACTCCATAGTTATATCAATAAAAATTAAAAATAGGTATAACAGGCATTTTAATTCTTTGGTTAGTTCAAAATAACTTCATATTTAAAATCTTACAAGGCCTTTGTTTCAAACAAAATAAAAGAAAAACGAGTTTTTCACATTGCGATTGTTCTCTTCACACTAGACTGTGATTAACATTCAGCTGTGCCCTTTAATGGCTTCTATTGTTAAGAAAATTTTATTGCATTCAATAGCCCTGAGGAGAAATTTCTTTACTGGGAAATCTTTTTAAATCTTTGTATTGGTTTTGTGAAGATGTTGTTTTATATTCATAAATGTAAAAACTGTGTAATAACAAATATTCGTTACTTTAGTTAAATATAACAGTTTTATGAACTTGAGAGACAAAAAAATGATTCAAAATAAACATTGGTGAAATTTATATCGACTAAATAATTAACTCACCAAGTCTAGTTCAATATTGCTTGCTTAAAAAATCTTAAAGATTTTTTAAGCAAGTGAAAATGAAATGAATAATTGTATATTTTTATAAATTTAAACGAATTAATTCCCTGAGTCTAATAAATGCAAGGTTTGAAAAAATATATTAATTATATAATGTAAGTTTTGTAAAAACTATAACCTAACAATTAATGAATACAATTTTACTTTTTATGAAATGTTAAAAATAGATTAAACGATTATTCAATCATGGAAGTCTGTCCATACCTCTTTTTTAAAACCAATCTCTGCTGCTATTATTTAGGTAAATCACAAATATTTTTTTTTTCAAATATTTTGTGTTTAATCTAGATATCGTCCTTTGGCATCTGAAGCTTAATATATAATAGTCATCAACATAACCATTTTTGCTAAAACGAAGATCAAGCTGACGTTGGATGACAGTTTTCAATGTCACGATTGATGTCTGTCAAATATCCATGGAGTATTAACAAAATCATATTTTAAATTAACAGACTTATAAATTCCTAATTCCTAAATTTATGATATCAGAGAGTTATTCAACTTCGACACTTGAGATTGTTTACGTTTTAGATAGTAAACCTTAAAGAACAGACCTGTTAATATTTAAGCGTTATTACTTAAACATCGAAGAATAAAACAACAAAAGAAAAAGAAAATCAAAGTGAGAAACACAACTAAACATATCCCTACAGAACTATGGCAGGATAACAAAATATTATTATTACTCGTATATGTATATTCCTTTGACGTAACTCAATAGTCAATATTAAAATATATAATATTTTCGCATTTTATCTCACTGAATATAAACAATATGTATATAATTTGTTGCTAAGTTATTTAAAATATTTTTGAAATTTATACACGATAAATACCAATCATCCTTGTTATAAAAGCAAAGTGAAATATCTTATCAAATTAGCGAGCAAACTGTTACTCTTCCAATTAAAGATAGTTTATATTTCTGTTAGTCCTCGATGTCTCGCAAATTGTTTGTTTTCTACGAAATAAGAAATTAAATTACGTATAATTGTGTACAACTTGTATTATATATTTTGCAGATTTATTTATTTTATTAAACATCTTATCTTTATTTAATAGAATATCGCTGAACTGTCGATACTCGACCATAATTAGTAAGTTAGTTCAAATTTAATTGTAGAAAAAATATTTGTGCCTATTTACACATCGGGGAATCTCCAGGAATTGACGTAATATGACGCTCGTGTTTGTCACAGTCATGGTAGTGTGACAAGTGTTCATTTCGAGTAGTTTGATGTATTTCTGTAATAAAATAATATATATTATTCTATATAAAAATAGCTTTTTGCATTTCTTGTCAATATAAAATTTCATCCGTTTTCAAATAATACATAGACTTCATTTCAGTTATTCATATTATAAAAAAGTCTGCATTAAAATGCATATTCATATCTTAAAAGATAATGTCATTTACAATTATAATTAGTAATTAATAATGAGGAAACAAATCTATTACAAGCTCATTAAGTAAATTCTATAGAAATAATTCTTGATTTCATTATATATTCATGTTATAACTGTTTTGTAAATATTAAACGGTTTAAAAACTAGAAAACGTTTTAAATTTCTAAACGGCCCCTCAAAAGTATTCTACTATTATTAAAAGCACGTTAATGAGGCTTGGAGTCACTCCTGAATTTTTTTCTTCTTGCTCCTTAGCATCAAAAGTTTCCCTTTGCAAATGCTAATGAGAATTTCCATGCTAATTGCCTCACTGTTGGAATATATAATTGCATATATTGTTTCCTCTCTCTAACAGCGAGAAGTGGGACGAGATTTTGTGATTATTTAGTTTCCTCTAATTAGTGTCCAAAAGAAAAACGTTAAACAACGATCCATTTCAGTTTAATAAAAGATTCTTGGCTTATTTGTATCACTTAATTTTACTTGATTTAACCTCACTATATTTAATAAAAAAAAAAGACATTATTTTTGATAACCATGACCCATGAATATGCAGAATTTCCAATAATTAGATTATTTATTGTTATTTAATAGGCGGATAAACCGCATTTATTAGGAATTACAACAGAAATACAATAAAACTAAATATGGTGTTCGTTTGTCATAATTATGCAATCTAGACATGTAACAGCAACACATGCCAAATAACGTGTGTTAAAATGTCTAATAAAGGACGAGTATTGAAACATTAATAGTGTCATGACGCTACAATATTTTGACAAAAGGGATATATTAATGTTTAATTCATTCAACAACTATTAAAGATATAAAATATATTTTGTGTTATGCTTATTTTTCATCCTGAAATGTAAAATATACATATTTGCTTAAAAAGAGGTATTTTTCAACAAAATTCCACATTCGGAATTGAGAAATTCTTTTATCGGTGTGTTTTTTTTTTTTGGTATGTTCATGGTTTTTGTAACAAATATATTAGTGACATTAATTTAGGTATTAAGCTTTCATGAACTAAAATCTGGTTACTTAGATTGCTTGAAGCTACGACATATTTCCTTGAAATAAAAAAATATAATTTTAAATAATGGTATTGTCAATAGGAATGATATTTTAAAAATATTTTTTGTATTTTTATTGATGTTGTTAACAAATTGAAGATCTTCAGTGCTTTTAATATTATATTTTAATAATACACCCACCTCTTGGTTAAAAAGATTTTTTTCGAGTATGCGTCAAACAATCAAATTCAAATTATAACAATTTCAAAAAATATTTTATGTAATATGTTAAATTATGTAATGTTAAATAATTTTAAAAGGTTTGACGTTTTTCATAGAATAAATATATATAAAAAAAATGTTAAAAACAATGTAGTAGTGGAAAACGAGAAACTACTAATGCATAGTTTTGGTAACATAACAAAATAACCACTTTTGTGTATATAAATTTATTCACAACGAAATAGTACCTGTCGATTTAAAACCTATGTTTAGTTTAGCGGCTGTGTTGTGCTTTCATATACAACAGATTAAATATTAAACAGCCTTCTGTTGACATATTTTGGTATGGAAGTATTGTGTAGCTAGAAAATTTGCAATTGGATCGTTGAATCATAATTTTCTGTCACATTTTTATATTGATAACCGGCACAGATGACAGTTATAAAATAATATAAATAACCTAGTTCTGAAGCAATTATCTTACGGAATTAATAGTATTCAGAGGGAAAAGATTAAATAATTTTAACTTGAAATAAAATTGTAGGTATACAAAACTTTTTGCTCACAATCTTATCTCACTCTTACTAAAATTTTTAAATTTTAAGTGTTTGGAAAGTGGTTAAAACTTCTTATCAAGAACATTAATGAAATGGTTACTAAAAGATATTTTAAGTTAATAAGTTAAGATATAATAAAAAATTCTTTGTTACACTTAAAACGTTCATTTAAAGACTATGTAATAGAAAGTAATTTAATATGACGGGAGAATAATCGCTGTAATGCATATTTAAGCGAGAAGTACAAATACTGGAACGTAAACACACACGTTTTTCTTAATAAATGTTATTGTAGCTGAGCTTACGAGGCAATGTTTCGTAAATCCAGCATTCGCTAAATGGCCCATTGCGGAACGAATGCGGATTTCTGCTGAATTAGTCTAATAGCCTTCTACTTCTTTAATTTACATTTAATGAATATTTAAAGCAGTGGATTTTAATATGTCTTCAATTACCCTAAAGTTTTAAAATAATTTAATTCTTAAACATAAGTACATTGCGTATATGACTTTTATATTAAGATTAAAACATATCCTTTATGTTTTTCCTCCATATAAAACTATTATAAAAAATCTATTTTAAAATTTAACAGCTATAAAAGTTCACGTTTGTTGTATATGCAGATTTAATATACTATTTATTATTTAAATATTCATGTTGCTATAACGATGAAGTTGCAATTCCTTTAAGTTATAAGACAAGCAAGATCGCTTAAAACGAGTTCTACATAAAAGAGCTTAACGTTGGACGTAGTCGGCAATCACCTTCGTAGAAACAATGTATATTATTACTTTATTGCAACACGATGCGAACAAAATGAGCTTATTCTATCCCTAGAATATTTAAAATGTACAAAGAATAACTATAGATCATTATTACAAGTAACAAACTGTCTAACATTTCTTCTGCTTACTAATGCCATTACTACAATCGCGACGTCAGATCAGCGGTTGACCTAATTTGTTTTATTTTATTGCATACGTATATATGTTAGGTTAGTCTAAATGAAAAACTCAGATGAATAAGTTCGAACCGTCAAGTATCGTCAGGAATCTTTCAAAAACACCAATGCGATGCTTAATTGCGTTCGGTACTTATCAATCCAACACCACCCTCTACGTAAGGGTTCTCTTAAGTATTGGATGACTTTGACATCAAAGAACTTCAACGTTCTAAGATTTTTCAAGTTTTTTTTTTAAGTTCTTGACAAAGACCTTCTTGATGGCTATGTATATAAACTATGTCAAAGCCATGAGTCTATAAACTAAGTTAAAACAATGTTAAATTTGTTATATAATTTGTTTATATAATCAGTAAACATTATTGGTAGAAAACTTAAATTCATTGATATACATATTAACAGCGCTTATAGAAAATATTTTTTTTTATAATCTGTCGGTATCAGTAAAGTTTAAAAAGAAACAAAGTATATAAGTCTTCAATTACTTACTTTTATATAAAAGTTACTGTTTACGATTTAAAAACAACAACTCATTCTATAAAATATGAATTATTATAGTTATTACTTTTATTTCATATATAATTTTTACAACAATACCTGGTATTTGACTTTTGTATTATTAATATTAGTCTTTTCCCGTGTACTCCTAACATTTATCTCACTTTTAATGTAAAATTCGTTGTAACCAAATATAAAAATAAGTTAAAATTTTGAATTAAAAATCTTTAAACCTATACTTTTAACCTTTTAACCTAGCTTTCTTTTATTGAACATGGAATTCACGATTTACTTGATTATTTTGTAAACATTAAGCTTCTAAAAGAACCGCCCCAATAGAAATCCTTTTACAACAAACTAAACATCTTTTCATCACCCACTTTTCGCTAGCGCAGGATAAATTGTTCTTAAATAAAGAGGCAGGTAATTTTTTTTTAAATATTTTTCATAAAGCCCGGAACGGTTTTCATAAAAGGATCATTCAACGCAAATATTTTATACTCAAACATACAGCCCGACCCAAAAATATGGTAAAATTAAAATCCTTGGTCTTTGAGCAAAGCATAATCTAGAAGAAGGCTAAAAAATATTAGTCGGGTAGAAGACATTTTCTAAATTATGAAGACCTTATTTTAAATACACTCTTTTTATAAAAAATAATAACGTGAATGTAAAAATAAATTGTATTTAAATGGATCCAATTAAATTACTTGCACTTTTAAGTCACATATTACTTAGATTTTAGTTAAAAGTTTTAATCTACAACAAAGGTTTAGTAACACAGTGTAGAGCACGCGTCATCACATCCAAGAGGTGCTTCGTTCAACGTACAAAGAAAGTAGATTGCACTCGATTTACGCTGCTGAGAAAAAAATAATCCTTCCTTATTTCAAACCAAGAGCTTTAAAATTTTTAAGATGTAGCAAATTTTATCGATGATCCAAAGAATACTTTAGATGGTTTCTTTCACATGCTTTTATTTTAACAATCCAGATTGATAAGCCTTTACAATTAAATTAGTAAAATAAATTTTACCACTTCTTGTGCTTGCGTGAGGGATTATATTTGGATATGTAATAAAAGTAAGCAAGATATTTCACGTTATTTCGAAAATATTACAAAATTTCATTTTCATTACTAGTTCAACAATAGTCATAAGGTAAAAATCAAGGCTTGTAACCATTTATAAGCAATTAATTATTAGACAAGACAAAACAAAACAAAGGCATGTCGGAATACTTTTTTTTAGATAACGCAGAGGAAACTCTATTCACGAGCCGTCCCACCGGCCTCGGTAAGGGGATGTGTAAGACTCGGCCTGAGCAGGCCCTTACTCACTAGAACCACTGCGAAAGCCATCGGCCGCTATGTTGGTGCACCCCGGATCTGTCAGGGACTGGGTACACCAGCGACTGGCCGCTCCTGGCTAAGACCTGACTTATTTCCTCGGAGTATGGGGACGATCCCGGCAATTAGGATCGCCCCCAACGACGCAGGGCTTTTACTGGAGCCAGGTTACCGGCCCGATCCCAGCCCAGAGAACAGGGGCGCTATTGGAGGCGTAGATATTGCCTCCGTCGAACCCCCGTACGTCGCCTGTGGAGGAAGAGTGCATCGGTAGCATCCTCCCTTTCTCGCTCAGATGCCTCCTTCGTAGATATGACTGTCTCACAGAAGGAGGACACCACCAGCCAGGACCTGTCACACTCGAGCATCTTCTCCGCTATACTAGGAAGTGACAAGTCCACTCCGCCGAGCACCGCCACAAGTTTTTGGCGTGGGTGTGCTGAGCCAAGTCCGATGCAGCGCCGCCGTCATGGCAGCCTTCTCTCGGCTCTCTCCAGGCCGTTCGACACAAGTAGTAACCGAAACACCCGTTCCCGGTGAAGACCTGCGCCAGACGGAAAGTGAAGAGCTTGCGTTTCCGCCTCATCCACTGTTCTAGGACCAGGCGAAGTGCTGCCGTTGTACGTTTACCGTATGGCTGCTCCGAAAGGTCCTCCCCCCAATCCCGCATAAGGCACGACT
Source organism: Danaus eresimus (assembly GCA_018231745.1). Classification (NCBI taxonomy): domain Eukaryota; kingdom Metazoa; phylum Arthropoda; class Insecta; order Lepidoptera; family Nymphalidae; genus Danaus; species Danaus eresimus. The sequence continues at coordinate 13,892 of DVQP01001675.1, forward strand.
CCCCCTGTTGAATCTTCTCCGAGAAAGGGTTCTCGCCGAGTGCCCTTCTACCCGAGACGTACGTGAACACCTCGGCGAGAACCGACGCCTCAAGATCCCACGGCGGGTCGCCGGTAAGAGCTGTCGCTGCGGCCCAGGAGGCCGTACGGTAACCACTCTCACTACAGGAGCCCTTTGCGAGCCCAGAGTGCAGTAGGGCTCTGATCCCGCGGCTCAACGGGCGGTAAGACTTAACCGGAGCACCGTCGTGGCCATACTCTGACAGACCCCAGAGTATAGCCTCCTGCAAGCTGCGCTGGGTCCTCCGAGGTTTGGGAGGAATTTTCCCAGCGCACCTACCGTCTTCAAGACTTTCGGCCCCAACTCCCTGAAATTGGGCATGAAGGTCCACCCTCCGTCAAGGGTGAGCCCCAGAGATATTTCAAAGTGGAACTCACCCTGACTTACCCTCCTCCTATGAGGAATCATGGGTGTAACAGATGACATCCATCCCGGGGAGGAGACGACTCCGCAGGACCCAATCGTAGCCAACATACCACAGGACCGGTCCCAGGACCGACCCTATGGCAAGCCTGTTTTTGGCTGTCCACCACTCTATTGATCCCCTCTGTTTCCCGACTGCCACCATCCTCTGGGTAAAGGACCCAAGTATCCAGTGGTACTTTTAAAAGTTGTATTAATGATGTATCCAACAAGACGAGACGAAACCTCTTAGCATTCTATGGATTCACCGTGCAGGTGCCGGGTCCATTGCGTTGCAGGGAGAGGAGCTTCAACA
>DVQP01001676.1:0-14668 GCA_018231745.1 Danaus eresimus
TGGGAATTGTAATAAATATCTTCGATTCATTGGTTAAGTTAGGCACTTTCATTCATAAGATTAATGCATGAAGAGGGAGTAGGCACTGAATAAAGGGTATAAGAGTACTGTAAGATTTATTTAAGAACTAAAGCAAACTAATTAATTCTTTTTTTTTCTGGAGACTATCCAACTGCTTTCATTTTTGATAATTCAGTTGTTTATCATGATTTTAGTTCAAAAATCTTATCGCGTGTTGGCATTGGATGTTTCTTGCAACGTCGATGGTCAACAGCGCGGTAATTTGGGTCTAATAGACTTTGAACCGATGTAGTATTAGTCCAAGTTATATAAATCTTTGAGGTTAGTCTGAAACATATTGCGTGGTAACCCTGCTATCTGTCCCAAAAAACCTAGGTTGAAATTTGAATTGGTATGTATGAGATGGAAAATATCATTAATATATTTTTATATTTCCGAATAATTTAAACACTTCCCCAGGGTGAGGTATTTGGCCCCCATAGCTGTGTGCCATAATGGTCTGTGGAATTCTTTGAACTGGCTATGTCCGGAATAACTACTAAGTCTTATTTTTATTTTTAGGGATCAATAAAGCTGGTTTTAATTTCAAATTTAAGGATTTATATTTTAAAATTACTTCCGATCTGCATTGCTTTCTTTTTAAATGATTTACAAGTAGTAAAATTATATTAGTTCATAAGACATTAAAAACCAAATAATATAAGTAATAAAATGGTTTACCAACTATTACAAGCAAACATATTGATTTTGTATTGAAAATACATATTTCTAAACTATTCTTTGTTGTGCTTAAGCATTATAGTCAGTATAGGTAGATTTCAAACAAGATTTTCAAACAAGAATTAAGTGATTGGATCAACTGACTTCTTAAAATAATCTGTTTAAATCTGAATATTTGTTCTAATTTCTTATAATTTTGCATGTCGTTAAAGTAAATTGAATAATTTTTATATAAGTAAGCTCATATCCTCATTTATATTAACTTATAAAACTTGGATACTAAAACATTAAAAATAAAATTCACAAAGACAATAGATAAGGTTTTGAAGTAATTAGCAAATTAAGAGTATTTTAATGATTTTTTTTCTCCTTAAAAATTCCATTTAACGTTTCAAAGAAATCTTGAATTTGTAAGTATCGAAAAACATAAGTTCGTATTTAATAAGCTGCTTCATATAAAACTTAAAGCGAAAACGCATATCTTAGCTGTGGTACTTTCAATTCATTCTAGCAGTTTTATGAGCAACAAAATAATTTAATAGCGCAAAAGGTAATGTAGGCCAGGGAACTTGATATAACTATACATTCATTCTCTTACAAAAGGCCGCCAAATTAAACCTGCATAATATTCGTACACGTACTCCGCCTTTATGCGATACGTGCCCGATGTTATAAATTAGTTTCATAAAAAGCGAACATTGTGATGTATAACGCTAAAGGTCTAATATTACTATTAATTCAATTTCTTTTGAAGAAATATAACTACCCAATTCAGTTATTCTAAGTCATATTTTTGGATAAAAATGCCCGTATATTCGTATCGTATCGTATCTCCGCTTAATTTAAAGTGTATTTGTAACTAAAACAAAAATAACACTTTAAAAAGCTACTATTGAAATCATTATGTAACCATATTATATGGCGTAAGGTTATATATGTGAATATTGGTTAAATCTTCATGCAAAAACACTACAAAACTTCAATGAAACTTTACAATAATATGTCTCACATTTCGTATAATCATGAAGACTTTTATCATTTAATTTAAAATATCGTGTAGTTCGCCAGAATAGGATATCGCAATAGTTTTTCATATGAAATTACGTGACACGCTAAGTATAATTTCGCAAAATTTTTATATATGTTAGTTTCCGCAAAAGAAAGTAGACTCTAAAAGCAAAAACATAAAACTAAAATGTGAGGCTTTTATTTCTTTTTATGGTATTTTAAAGTAAAATAAACAATACTCTAATATTTACAGTTACAGTTGCTCACATGGTGCAAATCATTGATGCCAATTAAACAAAAAAGAGCTAAGCACAGTATATTATTATAGAATGTTCCTTCTTAGAGGCGCAATTTTTTCTGGTTTCTATACACTGTAGATTAACCTACTTGGGAAAAAAATATTGCTATAAATATTAAATTAAAATAATAAATTTTATTCTATAGCAACCTACCATTAGACCATGTTTGAAAAGTAGATAAGAAAAAATATCCAATTAATCTGAATAATATGAAGTTAATAATTTAAGTTAAAATAAATACTTATATGTGTAGAGGAAACGATCAGCTAAAAATTCCCAAAAAATTACGAGAACTTATATGCAAAATCCATTATATTTACAATTAATTTCGCAAATGCCTAGCATATTAGTCTTGTCCACAATATAATTGTAGTCAGATACTCAAGATGTCATTATTTTTATGACCCAAAATACACCCATCTCCATAAAATACTATTGTTAAGATAGTGTAATGAGTGTCTTGACATCATTAGTGCACACTTGACCCATTTTTACCTTCTTCGATATATAAAGATTGCTATCCGATGACAAGAAATTTTGTGGTAAGTACTGTAAACATCAGTTATGTGAAAAGCCATCAATATTTCGTAATTTAATTTTTTTTTATTGGCTTCTTATTTTTCTACAACTATTGTTCTTAAGTCTGAACAAAACATTGGAATATGAAGAACATTTGAATATCTAAATTTTATCGTTACTGGTTATATGCTTAAACAACTATTTATAATATATTAGAGCCCGTTACAGGCCCTAGAACCGGATAGATGGAGAAGAATAAAGGGATTTGTTAAAGAGTTATAGCCTTTTTTTTCAATAGTATTACAATTATTTTCCTATTATTAGAGTTAAAAGACTTTCTTTAGCATGTTTATCAAGAACAAAGATAACATTACCATACAGTCGAATAAGCAATAGACGTTAAGGGGAAGATTAAATGAAATAGAATGTTATGGTAAAATCAAAGCAATGTCAAGAATTGGTTATAAAGGCTTTCTGTTTTTGGATATATCTTTTATTGTGTTTGTGTATTCAAAACCATTATCTACAAACAATTAACGTGTATATTGTTAGCATGAGTCGAAATTTGTTAAGAAGAATCAAACCAAACTAAATATCATTAAAGATAGCGTTTGTTATAGAAATGATATTGGTAGCAGAACAATGAATTGGTGGTACATTTTTGACTTAAATATAAAATTCAAAATTGTATCATCAACATATAATATTGTAAAGTATATTATTTTAAATAACATTTGAGTTATTACGTTGTTGTATTATTTAAGCATAGTAATTTTTACAATTAGCTTTCTGGTTGGAGATGAAAAAACAATTTAATTGGAACTCATATTTCATAACGAACGTGACTTATAAATGAACTGCGTAGACAAAACAAAGTGTATTCACAATAAATATTTAAAATATGCAACTTTTTTATTTTAAAATTGTAATCAATATGCGGAGCATCATAAATATTTATTTTATCTGCGGTAGTTGAGCCATTTAAACGAACATTCGTTACACAATATATCAACTCACTTCAAAGAGATATTCATGGTGCCTGAATTTTAACAATGGCTGGAAAAACTTGCCACTGTACATCCGGGTAAGCATTTGACCCTGTTTCAGAAGTTTATCGGACATGTCTTAGAATAAACGTTAATGATTGAAAGGGACCGTCTTCTTTATGTTACGTATTTTACGTTTTCTTTGAGGGTAAATTTAGTGGTCTTACTTATGCCAAACATTTTAACAAATATTTTTGTTAATTTTTTGTATGCTTGGACGTTATAGGTATTTTGATTCAAATTTGTTTCCTTACATTATATGTGTCGCATATGTACGTCGTGTCATACGTCATGTATTGATTGAAATAAATTGTAATGTTAATATAAGGCATTTTTATGTCTTATTAATATTATTAAATAAAATTCTGAAATCATTTGAGAATAGATGAATGAACGAATAAAAAATATTTTAATACGTATGCAATTGTAACTGGTGGTGAAATGTACTCGGATTAATTTATAACTAATTTCGATTATATCGACTTTTGTTTGTGTCTTGAAAACATTAAACTTTAAGTGTCTATCTTTTACTTTTTTAAAACTAATAACACACTAACATATTAGTATTAAAGAAGGCCTCGTGAATAAATTTAAAAAAGTTTATTATTCCGTCGTCTAGATATTTTCTATTAAATCCACTAGATTTTATTATTAAAGTCAATAAAACAATACTAAATATTTTTACTCACTAGATAGTTTTACTTATTTCCATTCATATTTAATTTATTGCAGACAAAATTGTTTTCCACAAAATAAAAATGATGATATAGTACCGTTTAAAAAGAGTGCTGTTATTATTTCTAAAGTATAGTTACTTTTAAATGCATTTCCTAAAACTTAAATTTCATTATGATTATAAATATTTTTATTTTATTAACGTTATGAGCGATTATTATATCGACAATATTGCATGGTAAGAGGAAAATTATGTTTTAAATGGATAATAATTATGAAAAATTGAATTTTTCTAAATTATGTTTGCTATCAATTATTACCGCAAAATATACATTTGCAGCTACGTTTCCATTGTTACATTAGTAAATACGATTAAAATCTGGATGTGAAGCAAACTGCAGCTCTTAAGAAATTAACTGAGGTTAGTCTCGAAGGCTTTGAATAATACATTTAATCCATCTAAAAGTTTAAGAATTGGTATATGGTTTATTTTTGTTTATTATTAACAATGTTTACTCTAAAAATATAAGAGGGCGTATCGCATGTTATTGGGTGTTAAGTGTGTGTTTAAATATGACTGTATAAATTTCAAAAGTTAGATGAAGTTACACTATTAAAATAAATGAAAACAATTGACAGATTTAAAATCAGTCCTAATGTTATAAAATAATTCTAAATAAGAAAAAAATCCTTAATAATTTTTATATGCCATGTTACATTTACGTGCGTGTAAATACATTCAACAGTTTTATAGCTTAGCAATTTATTAGATCTTAAAGGTACAGGACACATAGAGGAATTTTGCAGGACCAAATAAATATAGGATTGTGATATTTCAAAATTTTATTATTAACACTACATTTTTATCATGAACAGACCGGACTTACTTAAAACAGTAATGATGTTATAACTTTTACAATTTAAAATAAAACTAAGGTATGATATTTTTTTGTTTCATCTTAAATCATAACTTATTAAATCTATTTATTATTTTGCATCATAATATAAATGCAATACCGACTATTATTACTTCTATGACTGATATATTTAATATACATTTCTAATTTGGCACAATCTATATTTACATTTAAGGCTATATATAATATTTGGTAAGTAATATTACAAAGTAATAATAAATGCGTATGTAACGTTTAACGTTTCAAAAATTTTATAAGAAAACCGATTAACAACAATATAAAATTTTATAATTTTTATAATGTACAGTTTATAAATAATATTGTTATAAATTAATTAATAATAGTATTACATGATCAGACTTATCATAAAATAAAAAATGATGATATCAGAAAAAAAAATATAAACCTTATCACAAAATTCGTTATTCAGGTAATAATAGCTTTGAATACAAATATCCTATAAAAAAAGTAGAAAATACCTAATAAACATCGTGATCGTAGATTATTAGAAGATTCCCGTTACAATAATTCCTAAATGCATTTGTGCACGGTTATTATAAGACATTATTTACATCTACTCACATTGTTTAAACGGTGTTGGTGTATTGTTTGAAATAGTATTAATATCTATATCTGTAGATTGAACATCAATATTCGTTGCAGTGAAATTGTCATATGATATATACTGTGGTGGCTGTTGGGCCTCTGTTTTTGGTAACGGTGGTCTTTTCTTTGTTTTCATATATCCTAAAACTGACACTAATACTATAAAAACAATGAGGCCTATACAGCCACCCACAACCAAACTTAGTCTTCTAGTTAATAGTTCTGTGATACCCATGTACGTGTTAGAGAAAGGACTATCTAAAGCCGCACTAAATATTTCTATTGTCGTAACACTCGTGCATTTGCTTGTATGAGTGTTATTCATATAGGGTCGCAAGTTTGTAAAAACTTGCTCATCACCGTATAAATTTACCCCGAAATTTTCTGTGAATGATGGCGTTGTCTTGCCATAATGGGTTAAAGTTGCTATATTACCAAAGTCACCTAATGCAAGAACACAAATGTTGTAACGAGCTCCCGGTGTCAAATGACTCAGTCTGGTAGTCCGAGCTGTAGCGTTCAAAACTTTACCACGTATCTGGGAACAAACAATGCACTTTCATATATCGTCAGGCTTATTTAATATGATATTTGTACAGCTTTAGAAAAGTTTGCCGGTCGTATAAACCATTGTTGATAGAAGATTTAAATGGTTTGCGGTTCTACCGAATAACCTCGGGCGAGAAACATAAATATTTTTTTATGGTCCATTGAAGTGATGCACAGCCTTTGTATTCAAATGTTTGCTGTAATACTGAGTGTTGCTTTTTGTTTTACATAAACTCTGTTTTGAATCATTGAATTATAGCACACACGATAGCAAACTACTGTAGTACTACATTATAAACTATAATTTCTTTAAGTGCTTTTATAATAATTTAATTTTATGTTCTTTTAGTTTTACAGTACTTCTTTCTTCTTGATATTTTAAAATTCATACAATAATGTTTTCAATAATCTCATTTGTCTATTTTTAAAAACTTAGTACTTATAAAATATTGCTACTTTGTAGTTTTATATGTGGTGTGTATGTGTGCTTAAGTTGATATGTAAAAGAGGGATTCTAATCTGTTTAAATCAAAACATAGAGGTCTGAAGCTGTTCACTCAGCACGACACAGCTATTATAATATATTTGAAAACAATTTTTAATTTTCAAAACATATAGTGATGTCTGACTGTATAATAGAGTTATAAAAAAATTTAAGCAAACAACATACTTATAATCCCTGTTACATTTGTTTCCTAACAAAAGGCATTCAATCTAAAAACGCAGGTAAAGTCTAGGTCACCAGCTCATGTTGTGTGTATCGCATAGGAAATCATTTAATGAAAAATTAAAATTATACTCGGTAATATACTAAGGTATTTTTTTTTTGTGGTTAAAATAAAATATCATTGATTAATAAATGTAACCACGTTAACATGTGTATTTTTTACTCAGTATGAAAATTTGTTAACTAATGATTCTATATTGTTATTTATGTCATAGATCAAAGTTATAAATCCTTTAGAATGGCATATTTATTTGTCTAGTGTGGTGTTTTGATATAAATAATACTATAAAACACCAAACATTAAGTTAAAAATATAAATACCACATACAATTTTAGAATTCTGTACAACGTACAAAGTTTTTATATTTTAAAAATAATTATTGTATTTAAATAGTTTATTTCAATACTTACAATATTTGGCGTCTGTTCTCTATAGTAAGCTACTTGGTAACCATTTAACCCGCTTTGGTTGCGACTTTGCCAAGAAACTAAAACCGAATAGGTCTGAATATCTTGTATAGCAAGTCTCATTATTATTGGTATGTCACAGAGCTTTTGAGATGTTAGCTCTATAAAGCTTACTCCGTGAAGCTCTTCTGGATATTCGCAACGTAAATTTCTGCTTCCTTCTAAAACAATTTTCAGGTGATCCTGAGTCCATTTCCAAAGATCTTGGGATTCGCAATTACATGTCAAAGGGTTTTCTGTAATATAAAATAAACATATTATTTGTTTGTTAAAGTCATTATATATATAATATAAATATTCATGAAATACAAATTATTAAAATACTGTTATAGATATTCTGAAATTCATTCCTAAAATAGATTTATTTATTTATTGAGCATCGATTGCAAAATCTATAGACACTTACCATCAAAAGCTATAGTTTTTATTTGTGTTTCCATATTTGTTAACATTTTAAGTTGGATTATTTCAAAATAATTTCTTCTCAAATCAATATGAGACAATTTTTTTAACTTTATAAATACGTCCGATGCTATAGCCGATAGCCAATTATCGTTCAGGTAAACTTCACTAAGACTGGGGAGATTTCTAAAAACGTCCTTAGTTATTCTTGTAATATGATTGGCTGATAAGTCTAACGTCTGAAGATTCTGTAGATCAGATGTGAACTCTTCTAGTTCTCTTATTGTATTTCGAGAAATATTTATCAATCTTGCTGAATATAGACCTTGAAGCCTTTCTCTAGGTATATTGTCTAATTTGTTTTGACTGATGTCTAACATTTCCAGATTATGAAGTTTCAAAAAAGCTCCTGGTGATAACCGAGTAATAAAATTTTGGTTTAAAATCAATCTCTTTAATGATGGAAAATATTCGAAATCCTTACTTGTTATAATAGTTAAATTAGTATTTGTAATAATTAGTTCCTCTAGAAGAGGAAATAGCTTAATTGGATATGTTTGTAATAATTGTTCTATAAAGTTGGATGAAACATTTAAAATTGTCAATGCTGGAAATACTGATTCTGATAGACCGGTACTAGGAATATGTTTGAAAAAATTACAGGATAAATCAATTTCCTTTAATCCCGTCGAATATTGCAGAAAATTTGGTGGAAGAAAAGTCAGTTTATTATTACTCAAATTTAAAGTAACTAAATTTTTAAGCATAGGTGATTTAAAACCGTTAAGAATAGAAATCTGATTATTACATAAATTTAAATTCCTTAAATTCTGCAAACCGACAAATTTAAAAAAATCTATTGTGTGCAAGTGATTATGGCATAAATTTAAATTTTCTAGAGAAGTTATATTAAATAAAGCCAAATGCGGAAAATCGAAAAAACGATTACCTTTTAAATTTAGTTCTTGCAAAATAGTTGTGTAAGCAAATATGTCTTTATGCAAATCTTTTAAGTTGTTATAAGCTAAATTGAGTCGTAATAAATTTTGATTCTTGATAAAGGTCGAAGAAGGTAATTGAGATATGTTTGATGACTCTAATGTCAACACTTGCAGTGATAAAAGGTGTGAAAATGTGTTGTTCTCTATATGAGTAAAATTATTATTAGACAATACAAGCGACTTTAGTCCTGCTGTTTGTATTTGTAAAATATCCTCCCCTGTCAACATATTCATTTTAAACTCCAAAACATTTAAATTTGGTAAAAGCTTTAACAGGGATCCCTCAATCGTTGTAATTGAATTATCACTCATCCGAATTTGTTTGATTGGTAATGTAGATATATTGAAGTTAAAAACTACAATTTCATTTTCCGATACGTCCAATATTTTTAATTTTCCCAAATGTATTAATGCATTTTTTGCTATATTGTTAATTTTATTACGATTAAGATAAAGTTCCTCTAAGGTTTCAAGATTATAAAAAGTTGCATTACCAATTTTGTTTATTTTATTGTTACTTAGATCTAAGTACTTTATCTTCTTTAAATGCATAAACGTTCTATCTTCAATAAACATAATACTATTATTTTTTAAATACAACCTTTGTATATTTACTAAATCTACAAACAAGTTGGAAGTTAATAATTTTATGTTATTATGGTTTAACCACATAATCTGTACATTAAGCTGTCCTCTTAAGGAGGTGTTTTTTAACAAAGACAGAACATTGGAACTCAATTGTATAGAAACCAATGACGAATTGCGATTCGGAAAAATATCACCAATTGTAGTCAGATTATTGCTTTGGAGATTAATATGTTGAAGTTTTTTCAGGGTTATAAATGCATGAGAATCAATATTTTGAATGGCATTGTTTTGCAGATGCAATTCCAAAAGTTCTGGAAGTGGGTTAAAAATATTTCGTCTGACATGACTCAGTTCATTATTTTGCAATCTTATTTCCTTCAGTGCAATTAGGTTATCAAATATAAGATCATCTAATTCTTTAAGTAAATTATTATCTAAACTTAATATTTCGAGTCTACGATTATATTGAAAAATCTTACTTGGAAGCATTTTTAAAAAATTTGTTCCCATGTGAAGTTGTGTGAGATTGTATAAAGAATCAAAACTTTTTGGACGTACTACCTGTACAGCATTATGTTCTAAATTTAAAACCTTTAATCCCAAAGTGTTGTAAAATGCATCTGCTGGTATTTCCAGAATATTATTTTCGGATAGAAAAATTTCGGACAGAAATTTAAGGTTGGCAAAGAGACCTTTTATATGATGAATATGATTGTGACTTAAATCTATCGAACGGATATTAACGGTTCTGTAAAACGTATTTTTTTCAATATTTACAATTTTATTTCTACTTAAATCTATAATTTCTAAATCCTCTAGTGAATAAAATGCTTCTTCTGCTATATAATTTATTTCGTTACTAAAAAATATTAGTGTTTTTATGTGAGGCATACTGTTAAACCAATTTTTTTCTATTTTGTTAAATAAATTAGAACTTAAATCTAAACTAACCAAATTTGGTACTGTTACATTAATATTGACAGGAATTGAACTTATTTTATTCCAAGCCAGTCTTACATTAGTAAGATTTTTAAGATTACCTAAGGCTTTTAAAGGAAAAAAAGTAAGGAAGTTTTCAGTAATATCTATTTCGGCTAAAGTTTCCTCTAAACTCTGGAATGCATTTTCTGAAATATTTGCTATTTTATTTCCTCTTAAATTTATCTTTTTTAATTTAAGCTTCTTAAAGGTGTTTTCTTCTATGTTCTTAATACTGTTGAGTTGAAAATCGAGCGTTTCAATATTTTTCAGTTCCAACAACGCATCATGTGGAATTTCGCTTAACTTGCTAGCAATAATGCTTAAAGATGTTAGTGACTCGTCGATAGTTTGGAAGGTGTTTGGTTCAATGCTGTTTATACCCGATTGGGTTATCTGCAAACTATTTATTTTCACATGAATAGGAAAAAAGTCAGCTTTCAATTCTGTTGTTGATCGTTCCAAATCATATATTGACAAAGATTGAATTGTTCCTTTAATTTTGGATAATACATTTCTTACAACACTGGCTGTTGCACTAGGACATTCCAAAAATAAGCCTGCAATCAAAACATAATTTAATCAAATTGTCATAAAAAAATATCATAAGAGAAAGTTTTAAAACTTTGTCAAGTTATTAAAGCACGTACCCTCTTTAAAATTATAGCACGGGCAAATTGGGTTTTCCGCCAAACTCGGGCATTGTGGTTGTTCTTCTCCGCGCAGTATTGGAATGTGGATAGTAATAAAGAAGGCGTATATACCACATTTCACAATTTGTGAGCGAATAAACATACTCATGTTCATTACACATTATTTTAGAACCATTTCCCACACGGAGCTTTTAATTTTTCTATCCGTTGAATCTATAACATTACAAAAAGCTATATTTATTTTAATTATTCACGTATTTTTAAGTATCGATTTTAAGCTTTTTTTAAATAAATTGATTAATATAATTTAAAATAAAAACCTCGCGCCGTTCATGCTAATATTTGAGAAAAGGATATTGAATTACTTTTTACCATGAACAAATAATTTCTATTCGCATCTTTTTTATTTTCACAATTACAAAAGCTTCGTTTTCTAAGATTTCTTCCAATTGATTTTAATTTTTAGGCTCGACTCTCGACATTTACAATTGATTCTCTCAGATTCTCCTTAAAAGCGTTAAACAAAGGGTTTCTAAAACCTCTATAATTACACAAAGGAAACGCGGCGTTGCTTTCTAATTTAAGTGTACCGCTAGGAAGGGGCTTAATTAATCGTTGTTTCTAGGTGGATATGCACAGTTACTCTTCTTATTAATGTTCCGGGTTACATATTTAATTTAATCAATTTATTATTAATGAAAACATGTTTATTTTATAGTTTAACTTCTTTGCTATAACATAAAAATCAAATTTGTTTGCGGGTAACAATACAACGCTGTAATATTAATTATATCGGTAACATTACCCTTCCTCTTAACAAGAGATATCAAGTAAAGCTATTACAGAGCTTAGGAATTTTTTATCTTAAGGAGAATAGTAACTTACAAAAATATCCACTTTTTTATTAAATATCACAATTAGATGATTTAACTAATGCGAAGTTGGAAGATTACTTCCAGATAATTTATTACAGTTGCAGTATTAAAAACTAAACTTGCCTTGCCTTTAAACTAACTAGCTAAACGAAAACAAAGTGGCTTGTGATAACTTCATGAAAATTTTGTGTGAAGCGGTGTCACTACACTGGTCAAGCCAGCTATATACGAGATAAAATTTGATTTTCATTGGTTTGTTGCTGATATATTTTTATACGATGAGCTTTAGTGAATTCTTTTATTTAATGTTATTTAATTTATCCAAGTGAATAAGCTTAATAATAAATGATATTACTTCAAATTTATATAATTTATGCTTCAAGACAATAAAAAGATTCTTTAAAAGTTTTAAGTATATTATGTATACTTTACACTCAATAAATATGTTTATGTCAGCCTCTTCGCATACAATTTATTCGCAGAGAATTATAAAAGATATTATACATAAATGAACTCCTAAGAAATAGATTTTATATGTTGACTTAATGAAATACAGTATTTATTCAAATACATAAAATAACATTTCTAATAAACATGATTTTATTACTTTTTTGCCATAAAACACAGAAATCAACCAAAAGGTTTTTCTTCCACATAGAAATATATATTTACTAGAACTCCTACAGGGGCGGGATGTAATAGTCTAAAAGAGGTAGGGCTAAAAGGTTCATATACCTATATACCAAACATAAACTGCAACAGCTAGTTTGCAAAGCTTGTGTGGGAAAAGATTACAAAAAGGCTCGCTATCAATCAACAAATTGTATATGAATAAGATTCTTATTTCCGTATATTCATATATTTGAGTTTCATTTTTCGTTTAAATATTAATTTTTTCTGTGTCATAGTCATAAACCCATCATTTATTTATAAATCATATAATATTCTTGGTACACTCGTAAATCATAAATTTATATTTTAAGCTAAAAATATATTTATTTGCAAAAACTGCCTTATGTCATCTGAATTACGGTAGTTAAATAGACAGCCAACAAATAAAAATCTAAAGCTTTTTATCTATTATGCATAATATAAGTAGGTTAATAGTATGTATTTTATACCACAATATTTTTAGCATTTATTATAAGCACCATATTCAATTGAATTTTATGATTTGAAGTAGAAGCGCGATATACCAGAGTTTAGAAAGTATTTTTTTTGTAGCAATGAAATAATACTTTTTAATGGTATTAAAACAACAAATATTCACCCGGACCATGGTTTTCTACACCTGTAATTATCTTTCTAGGAATTTGTTTACACCACACCAAAAAAATATTGTTCTTTTGAAAAAAAAAACAAATAAGAAACCTAATTTCTTTGAATAGGTAATGTGTGGCCACTTTATAAAAATAAACGATAGTCAGAGGAGTCCAAGTCTGAGGGACACAGGGAGTGAGGTGGCCTCTCCTAGATCAATGCTGTGATAGTACCCTGAACTGTTTATTTTTTTTTGGTAGCAGGTGCAATTTGGTGTAACAATATTACCCTGTGTCCCTGTTCTGGCCCAATTCGGACCTTTTTATATCAATGATGTCTTAAAATTGTAATCTTGATATGTATTTATTAATATTACAAAAATAGTAATTGTTCAATGTAAAACTGAGTTTCTATTGTGTTTTTTGAAGTAAAATTTTACAAAGTTGTTATTGATAGTCCTTCTATCTTTTATCGAATGAACTATGCCCTCATGTTACAATTTTGATTTCCTATTTAAGCTTTTAAACAAAACGTCATAATTTTTATGCAACACAGAACATTTCTGCCAGTGTTATCTTTATCCATATTGTTTGCAATTTATTTGACATCATTAAACTTTTTCTTAATCCTTCAAGTTCTTCATTTTACACAAAAAAATCATTTTCTCTGAATTCGTCAAACGAACTTTAGCAGTTGCTTCTAAAGGAGCCCGATCATCATATGTTTTCAAATTATAACTTGCGAATAAAAACTTCGCCCTATTTGTATTTATTTGAAGGATAAATTACATATGTATGAAATAAAAAATTTATTCTTGTTCATAACAAAATTTTCCACTGACACTTTTAAACCAAAATGTTCAATTCATGAATATTTCCTTCTATTTTCAGCATATGAATTTGGCTATTTAAAGAACCCTCCTTTTTATAAAAATCATGATTTTTTATTTTAGTGTCTCAGGATGGTGTCGTAATAATTAAACACGTTGTGTTAAAAGCAACATCTTTTTACACCGCTATTAAAATAAATGTAATAACAAATTTTTATTAGGATTTATTCTAAACTAAAAAAAATGTTTAATATATCATAAGTTCATAAAATTTAATTCCAATGTACTTTATACATTTCTTAACAAATTTCAAATTGCCGATTCAATTAAAAATATGTCTTTATTGATATTCACTTTTATTTTTATTGCAATAAAATATAAATGGGATATATTTTATTAAAAATAGTTGTTAACATTCATATTAATAACTTAAAAAATTGAAAGGCAAGGTTGATTATATGCGACATATATATTGAACATAATTATTTAATATATATATATATATATGTACTTTTATTCATCATTCC
>DVQP01001677.1:0-14667 GCA_018231745.1 Danaus eresimus
TATATATATATAACACATGTCTATTAAAATTCTTAAAAATGTATCTCATTTTATATATCAATTTAAAAACACCAATAAGGCCGAACGCCCATTAGCTTACAAATTACACCTGCGTTACTAATTACGACGGAGGATATTTGTTCCCGACAGTAATTCTTTAACATCTAACCGTGTTAAAATTGTATTTATTGCTGCAATCTGTCACATCCGTAATGACTACCGCGCGTGAAATGTAACCAAAGCATCAGCTCCAAATGAATTGGCCTTTTCCAGAGTTCTTAATGGAAGTGCAGAAAGCAAAAGTCATTGGCTCTTAAATTGATTTCTTAAAAAAAAAAGAAAGGTAAGTGACAGGGATTTAAAAGGGAAAAAACGGTGAAAGAGCATTCAATCAACGGCTATGGCATGATCATAAATTTACATGCCTTGCATAAGAAAAATGTAACATACATGTACCTTGAACCGCGTAAAGCGAGGAATTACAATCAATATTTTCGTTTTAAGCTACATTTCTGATCTTGATTTATGAACCAGCGTTCAAACTCGCCGTATTATTAACAAAATGTAAATCACTGATCGGAATTAGGAACGCTATGATACGTCTCTGCGGTTTAAGGAAAACGACGTGTTGTTATCGAAATTGAAATGATCTGTTTTTTCATGACACATGACGTGACATGTGTATAAAATAGGTGTCTGTTACTACTATTTTGATACTTTGCAAATACGCCATAAACTCAAAACAGGATGTTTTTCCTCGAAAAATGTTAATCAATAAGTATAATTTTACGTCGTTTTATGAAAACAACAAAATTATTATCTTTTATAATCAATCTATAATCCTTGTCCTCTACAATTGCTACAATTTCAGTTTTTGCAACTTTATTTATGTCAACATTAAGAATAGTCCAATGTATTCAAAGCCTGTTTTATTGTTTACTATGCCAAGGTTTATTTAAATTATTCGCTGTTAAATCATCACCTGATAAGACATGACCAAATTACGAGCATAGATGCAAGAGAACGGCAGCAGCGGGAACGACTGCAAATGCATCACTCGTGATAATAAACTGGCTCGTGTGCACGACTGCGCCTGCGCACTCACATGTAATGCACTATTCTCGCCTTTTCAAATCGTGCACCACTTACTCGTCGCCTTTTAAAACACCTTTCATGATATTTGACTCCGCAAAACATAATTCTGCGGTAGCATGTTCACGCTGACAACTTTGTAATGCTTTCTACGTTACATTAAAGTTTTCTCAATGTCATAGTGACACATTTCACTCCAGTGTTGTGACACTTCTATTCCCCAATAAATAGGGGTAATGTTTTATAGAATTGTACTTTATAGTTACCTAGCTCCGCGCTGACAACTAACATTTGTTGAAAACAATATAGATAATTTAGAGGGCTTAAAGTAGAACAAAGTACCTGCATAGTGCTTTCGCAGGACAAAGTTGGCATGAATATGGACGCCATTTGTGAACAGGACAGGATCTCGGGTTTCTTAAACTGGCACCTCCCACGTGGTGCCTTGTGCCCTTAACCTTTCGTGCGGCCATATCGCGGTTCATGTGCCTTATAATGTGATCGCCATGTAGCTTATACGGTTCTACGGTGTTGGTTATGTCTAAATTTGGTGCAATGGCTTGTACTATACAATTAGAGATTCGATACAATTTACACTAATAAATCCGATTTAGACCAAGATCCTTTAATGTTATTAAATAAAAGGAACATTTCTATCTCTAATAGTAGATAATTGTCATACTAATGTAATAATAATAATATTTTGGGACCATTTTTGTTGATATACAAAATATTCCCCGGTAAAATCTGAATGTCGAGGATTTCTACTTTTTTTAATAGTCTAGTATTACAACTGATGAGCGCGCACCTGTGCCGCGCCGCAACGGCGCCGACGCCGACGCACTTTCAAAAAAACTTACGTGGCTCTTTAAGGCAACATTATCCATTTAATGTCTGACCTAAATATTAAATTATTTAGGTACTCGTCTCCGGTATCAGTTACATTTAACACTCGCTTTCTATACTTATAATGACAGGTTAATTAAAATATACTTTAGTTAAATGGTGGTTATGACAAATCTATTTATAGATCTCCTCTTAAAATATAAGAGTCAATCATCACAAATTCGAAAGTAGACTTAGTATTCAGCAATATCTATACCTACCTAAATTGAACACGATTGCATTAAGACGCTTTTAGAACAATGATCACAAAATAAATTTATATGAAACAATAAAGGAAATCTTGGTTTATTGTTATAACAAATAAGATTAACAATGGCTCAGATATAGATTATTTTATTTCACCATGCCGACTCTCCCACGCCAGAGGATTCAATTATAGAGGAAAAGCAGATAGGTCGGCTCGAGTGGTCGACTCGTGACCCGTAAATTGGAACGGTCCGTCGCAGGCCCTTGTCGCCTCGCAGACCTCTGTACCGCACAAGC
Source organism: Danaus eresimus (assembly GCA_018231745.1). Lineage (NCBI taxonomy): Eukaryota > Metazoa > Arthropoda > Insecta > Lepidoptera > Nymphalidae > Danaus > Danaus eresimus. The sequence goes on from DVQP01001677.1 coordinate 2,482, forward strand.
CTTACTACATAACATAACGGCTACACCAACATCTTTACAGCGTACAATAACACTTCTCACGCACCTCCAATTTAAGAACGTATGTGTTACCCTTATGCGGACACTCTATACAATACTTAAACGAATTAGTATCTGACAACAATGGTTAATCATAAAATATAATGTTACCTGTTATAAGACGCTCGTTCGTTAATAAATATAAAATTCATATTTTACAACGGTACCCACCGAGACGACAATATTACCTCTTATATGTCATAACCCATTCTGCAATAAAGTAACAAAGAAGGTAGAGAAAGTAGAATTAAATTGATAACCAAATATGTTAACAGATGTTTAATATACAATGAAAGAATAATACGCTCTGTCAATTGTAAATCTCGACTATAACGCTTAAACACCTACAGATGATTTCCACCTCTGACTGCGGTCGCTACAGACAATGTCTTAACTCTCCTCGTATTAAAATTATTGTAGCTATGAAAAACGCATTGTTTAACGCCCATGGACTGTCAAAGATGTTAATATAGAATCACTGTTAAAGATGACGTATTTTTTTGTATCAATCTTATTCTATATAAAATTTAATGTTTTGAAATAACTTGATTTACATTAAAAAATGAACTAGGATGAACTCTCAATGTTAAACAATGAAAAAGCAAAGGAACGGTCGATATAGACAAGTATTAAATCATTTTGCAGCTAACATTTAGTACGTTCTACTTGCAATTGGGTTTAACAAACTATTACATTGCAATTATGAGTCACAAACAAATGAAATAATGTTCCCAAGTTGGCTAAGTTAGCTATCTGGTAGCGTAAACAGGTGTGCTTGCCATATTCGGGTCGTTACGTATAACTAACAATAGCGCAATAGCCTAACCGAGCTGTTGCCTTTACAGAAATCATATCTCATCATGTATGACAAAAAGGCAACAAGTTGTTATAACAGAGACTCATTTAATAGACAAAACGTATATAAATAAATAAAAATTTATTTCTTGTTCATGAAAAAATGGTAATAAACATTTTTATACAAGTAATAAAATGATAGCGGCATAATATTCTTGCTGAAATTGTTCAAAAAAGCTTATATGAAAATAGTTTTATAATAAATTTAATTTATTCAAAAACCATTTTCTAATCATTTACCAATCAATCTAACATCTTCCATTCCTTTTAACTTATTTATGCCCTTACGTCTTATCGGAATTTTATTTTATTTCAAATTTTATAAGCCAAACTAAATCTTTGTACAACGATTCCTAGTTTTTCTATATATCTGTTTGTCTGTCAATTACAATTTTTCGTTCTTGGCTCGCTAATGCTGATTACTTCAACAAATTCCCTAATCCTGAAAATTGGAATAAGACAAAAGGGAGAAGAAAAGAAAAATATGATGCACTGTAACAGGCTAGCTGTCATTTAATTAAAAATCTTGGTTTATGGTTTATATGAACTATTGGAAAATTGGAATGATATTGCGGAAAAAATGTAAACTACGTATAATTATTAACTTAAATTACAATACAGAGTTTGTTTTCAGATTGATTTAATATTTTGCATAACATTAATTCATCAAAGACAAATCGCGGGAGCAATCAAAATTAACAGTTAAATGCCGAAAATGTGTGCAGAATTTTTATGTAATCACTACTTATGTATATAACATAAGCCATTTGGGTATAGAATATTTACAAGCTAGAATTATTACAAGCTCGTCAGTTTCGTGTCCAGTAATTTGCGTATTTCCGCATTTTACTCATATTTTACAAACATAATACATAAGCTTAAAACTAAAAAACTATTTTATATTATCCGTATTGTTTCATATAATAAGTATGTTTCTCGTCTTAAAGCAATATTATTGTAATTAAAGATACATAAATTGTATGTCATAAAATTAAAAATTCGTTTATAAAAATGTGCCAGAGCTTTAAAAAACCCATTAAATCTGTCATTTTGATTTCAACAGTTGAGAGATCGGAATTATATCCTTAGCATTAAAGCGATCTTAAAGAGAAATTGTATCTTTATTATTTATCTTTGGGTACGAGCGAGACGACTTTATTGTCCTTATTTATGGAATGTAAAAAATCTAACACTTAATTGGAAATCTGTGGAAATTCATGTGTTAAAAATTATAACTAACAATAAAATCTAATTGTTCTATATCTAGCAGTACCTAAATATTTATTGAGATAATAAATATTTTTGAATTTATTGACACATAAGAAACTTCATATAACTAACTATCCGATATTAACTATACATACTTATGGCCCTCATTATTTATGACAACTCATTATAATTTGACTTTATGGTGGAACTTGTATTGAACCATAAAGTGCCTCTAATTTCGCATAACTAGATAATTAACAAGCCAAGATAATTAACGCAAACATTATTTATTTTACAAGCCGCGACTTATCGAGACTGTACCTACATATATTTACGGAAATGTCACTAAGCTAATCACGTTTAAGAGGGTACTTAGCTGAAAGTAGACGATGTGCTCGTTTGGTTTAAGAATTATGATTGCTTTAATTAGCTGGCCTCTAGTCGGCTAGTGAACATACTTCTAAGAGAATTCTTAAAGTACGTCAAGAATCCTCTATTATACAAAAATGCTGCGCAGGTCTCTGTCTCTGACGCAAAAAATACATTTAACACTGCTTTTCGTCTGACGTCTAGTAAGAAAAACTCGAAGAATTTTAATAATGTTAGAACTTTCTGTTTTTACATTTTATTTGTAAGGGTAAATAACTTTTGCATAAACATTGTAACGGTTTTAAATTACGGTGATTTAAATAATTGACGCATTTTTCAAACGAAATGTTACATTACCTAAGATAAATAAAAAGTTATTTGTGAACAATTACTATTCAATAAATGAGAAATATTATTAATTATGTAACTATAATGGCTTTAATTAAAAATTGTATGAGATGCAACAAGAGATGATTACAAAAAGTAAGTGAAAATCGCTTGCGGCAGTCGCGTGCCCACTTGCAATTAAACAGTCTACTCGATGCGCTACCGCTTCCCGATGACTAGATATACAACCCACTTGTCAATTTTAATTATTATTATCACTTCTACCTTAACGCATTCAGTAAACAAACTAACGGGTTCTTGCAATTTAAGAGCAGTTGACATATAAAAGGACATATAAAGCATAATACATGTCACCGATTTATTACTGTAAGTGTTTATTTAGGACGTTTGTAACTATTTACATGATTTTAAGATTCAAAGCTATGAGAGCAATTTATTCTAAACACAGTAGCTACGTTGTTCCTCCAGATTTCTTTATAATCCTTAATTCCTATAACATTGACTTTTATAAGAGTTTTGACTATAGTCTTTATTACTAGAGATTATTAATAAGTGACATAAGGTTTATTGTATTATTTATGTTTTATTCGAGAGGAAAATATGGGTGTTCATTACTAAATATTTTGCCAAATGTCAACATGCAATAAGTATAATATAAAAGTAATAAACAATATAGGCTTTTTTACCTTAAAAAAACTATTAAAATCCGTACGGACGGGCATATAGTAGCAATATTTCGTGAATTTTAAATGACTCTCGGCGTTGTTTCTTTAGGCATAAGGTATTTAAAATATAGAAAACCACCTACTAACTTTCATGCAGAAAAACTATTTATCAACTTAAAGAAAAGTAACGAATAACTTATATTTGTTGTTGAGCACTATGAGTCACATAAATGAAACACTGAAATGACAATCGATAAAAACTTAACCGCTTAACATTCTGTGAACAATTTTTTTACATCCTTTTGTTCATGTTCGATGATTTCAATTCTGTGGACACTGAAGAGAGGTCTTAATTATGTTATCATCCGATGACGGGGTACCGACTGGGTCGCATTCATAAATATTTAAATACTTATAAGGTACACGTTTATCAGCTGTCAAGTTGATCGCGGAAAGCGGCAGGCGTGGTCGGTCGCGCACTGCTCTTGCGCACGCTTGTATTACAGCGAGGTTATTGTTCCCGCGAGCCGTGCTATACTGTTTCTTGTCTGTTTTGCATATACCGCAGATTAACCAATTTGTTTTGTTTTTTTTTGTATCAGCATTCCTATAACCAAAGGATAAAAATCGTGATATAACATAAAAGAAAGCTCTCGTAAAACATTAAAATCTTGAAATTGGCATTGTTTGGAGGTGGAGTCATATTTTTAAAAATAAAAGATCCGTAATTTATGGAACTCGACCATCGAATAATAAATGAATGGAGGATAAAAAATTATTGTCATGACCAACTTTCGCTGAATTACCGATATACCTTCATCACAACAATTATTGCAATCGCTGACGGGCCGTACCGACTGCAGCCAGCACTTAACTAGATAAGATATAATAAAAGTATCAATGATATAATTGAATTTATAACCATCCAAATAATTGAAAATAGTAACGGTGTGATTTATGCAAATCGATAGCTTGACGTTCAATTTAAACTGTGAGGCACGTTGCGCCCGCGGCGATTGAGGCCATTAGGCGCTTCGCAGGACACGCGCTGGGGCTTATCTGGTACATCAGTCGTGTACACAGCGAACGCCATCCGCAGTCTACACTCAGCGACACATCCACTATCTCCTTGTATCACATGTCCTTTATTACTATCCAGATGACGACCACAGCCCCCAGGCCCCATGTTGATCAACACTTCTGTAATCTGATCGTTATTTTTGTATTCCTTTTTCAGGTTTTCAAATTTGCATGAAAAGCGATACCTATTTCAATTATTATATTGCCTCTCTGTATCGTTTCTGAAATATTGATTGTCATATTTTAAAATTTAATTCAGATGTCAATGAAACAAAAGATGAAGCGTTGTATTTAAATGATTTTTTTATTAACGAAAACCTTCCAGGTATTTATACAGTCATGTTATTCGAACTCCGATTACATATTTAAGCTAAATAAGTCGTAACGTAACAAATGATGTAAATTATGTAGAGCAAGTTCAGTGCACTACTAAATGAGTCACTAACAAGTATAAACATTGTATTAGAAGTAATTTCATTTTTCAAATCTAAATAACCGTACATTTCAAATGAAACAAAAGATTGATTAACTATTACGACCCAGTGCAGCCAAAAAAAATTAAGTCACAATAATGAATTCTCGATTTATTTTCAATATCTCAATGTTCCACTACGAATTATTAGTAGATGTTTACTTCCAATGCACTAAGCCTACAAAATGATTCATCAATGTAGTGAAAGTTGGGTATTGCACAGTTCGATTGTAACAACTAAATCTATGAAGCCTGACAATGTACCCTACTCCACTCCTCTATATAAATATATAGTTATAAAACTCACTTAAACTAAATAAACACTACGTAGGACACTTCAACCTGTCAGTGTCATATTCTGTGGCTTATAGTTTATCTTAGTAAGTAGTAAAGGTTAAGTGCAATCGAATGACCATATCAGGATGGTTCCTTCAGACAAACACCCACGCCGCGCCGGCGTCATTATAACGTTGCACCCAATTCATAAACAATTTATATCTGTATTGTAGTAGTAATGTCATATTAATTAAACAAATCCCACAGTCGTAATAAAATACGATAAAAGATAAAAACTTCAATGGATAAATTGATTTCCATAAAGACAGTGTGATATCGACATCAAATACTTTGAAATTGGAACAGTAGAGTACCTCACCTGCTCATAATTTAATTCAGCCAAGGTAATATTTTATCCAAATTAATATAAGCTGAACATTGAGTTGTATTTAATTCTATTATATCTAGGCAAATCAACTGCGGTAGGTAGGAATCCTATCTGTCAAGAAATCAGCCTACGTCTGTTAGTCATTACATAACCTGACCAATTAAGCCTCCACAAAATCGAAATTAAAGGTATAAGGGTAAGACAAATATTCATATTTATCTTATAGTAAAGTTTTTACATCCAGGCAAACTGATATTTCCTTGCCTTAAATACATGCCAAGTTATTGTTTAAATAAAAAATATAGCTGAATCTAATAATAGAATATGTCAATAAAATTAACAATAATAAGTAAGACTTTGTGAGATATAAATACCTTTAATACATGACTATTTCGTAATGTTAACATTTTATAAAACGATGATAAGCATAATAACTTCTTAATAATTTTTGATTACTAAATCTAATCAGACTAAGAAGAATACGACTTATTTACAATTGCTATTATAATATTTTATCACTGATTTAAAAGCAAAAAAAAATACGCAATATAAACCCAAGGCAAGTTATACAACACATTGATTAACGAATAAAAGAATTACTTGTTGTTGATAGCAGCCATCTTCAATCATACCTCTTTGTTAAATATAACACCTTGACATGACAGTTTTTATCAGCATTATTCGAGGTATCAATAATGATGACCAATAACGACTTGCTAACTCCGCAATTTCAAAATATTTGATAGCAATGTGACCTTGTCCGCTTAATTGAGTGCTACTTGCACGTATTATTTAAATATGTTAATACCTTGACACTTCGGGTCATTCACTTACTTTTCATACGTCTTGGTATGAACTCAGCTGGGACACCATTATAGAAAGGTTCACCCATTCAGACTATCAAACAAGCATTAATAAATATTTCGAAATATTTAGGTTTAACATTAAAACTTATTTTACATATATGTGTAAATGAAATAAAGTACCCATTCATATCTATTTAGACAAATAAGATAACTGTTTAATATAACTTTCTTATATTAATTATACATGTGAACTTCTAAATATATCCCTTGGCATTGTTCTGAAAAAGCTTTTACCTATGCTTAAGCTAGATTATGCAAAAATATTTAATAAAATGAAATGTTAATAACTTGTCTCAAAATTATGTCATGACATATTATTTTCAGGTCACTTGATAAAGTTAATTAACTTCAGAGCTAACAAAACCACATGAGTGCAATTCCTTCATATAATGACGGAGCCGCCTCGTTTAGTAATAGCAAACTGTCGCAAGCGCACGTCAGCTCGTATTCATTATAATCAAAAAGCTTGAATAAACTTCATTTGGATCTATTTAGTTTCGTGTGATACCGGTGACAAGTTCTAGGCTAAACTCCCATTATTCACTGTTGAAATTTTGGCATTGTATTTCTTTTAAACTGACAATTTTAGAAGCACCACAAATAAAATATTTTTTGTTAGCCGAAGCTCTCTGCTTCATCTACTCGATTGCAATATATCTGTTGTGAATTGTTGTTTATCTTTTGCGTATTTTACTGACATGCTAAGTCCACAAAAAACACATTAACATAATGACTAAAATGACTTAGAAAATGGTACAAATTCAATGAGAGATAATAAAATCTATATAGATTTTTGAACACTGTCAATGTCATACAAAGATAGCGATTAATTTAATGAAATATGTATATGCAAAATGTTTCTATTTATTCTGGATTTTAAGTTCTGCACTGATGAAGTAGCGGAGGCCGGGAACGGTCCTTAGGTCCGAGCTGGTCGATGCCACCCGCCCTGTACTCCAGACAGCTGCTGTCGAAGCCCAGCCTCGTGTCGCAGCTATCGCTTTCACGTCTCAGTTATCGCTGCGGTGATAATCTGCATAGTGCGAACCGTTATTGAAAGCCACGGTACTAGTTTGTGCGTGAAGGCTACAATAGCGGCACTTTAATCTGATATTTATTGACCGAGAGATAGAATGAGGCTATAGTGAGGTGGCCTAAATCTGGAGCTAATATGTGTAAATAATAATCTAGTGGTCTATGAGCATCGTATGTAGTTTAGACTGGTATTAGAACATAATTTGACGTCGGAAACGATAGCGAAAAATTTGTTTGACAACTGCTTTGTTTGCACTTGATGGAGTGATGTTTAAATTAAATAAAAAATTGCACGTAATCTCTTATAAGATTAATAAATTTAAAGAAATATGTTGAATGAACGGGGGCGTGAGTTATTGTTGGTGGTTCGAGTGTACTCGCACACACCTCCTATCAATGATCAATTTGGTTCCGGAAAGATTATCTTCTGATCGGAGTAATTTCTCTCCGGCCTTGTTGTCGATAACATCAGAAGAACAACGGTTCGCATCGTTGTGAATAATTATTAAGTTGGGATAAATCCACTAAATCTCTTTTAAGTACTTGTTTTTGATTATGAAGATTTACAAAAAGATTATAAAAACTTTGCCGGAACATGTACGAACAAAATGTTTATCCATATTATAAAATCATAAAGGCATATTCGGTTACACTTACAATTGTTAGATAAAGTAAACAAGTGAGAAATTGGATAAAACGAACAAAATTGAGAGCGAATGCAATCAGAACCAATTTTCTATTACTATTTCTCGTTGGACATATTCCGACAACAAACACGACCATCCGCGAGCCGTGGGAATGCCCCAGTCGAGTAACGGAAAGACGGACAAATGATGTTGGGCGATCTATTGCTTGTAATTGATGACGACCATTGTATCAAGCTTTTGAAAGCCCCACGAATGTTTGTCTTCTTTCTGTTACCTTCTGGTTGTGTGTTTGCCGTCGTTAATCGCATGCTTGTTCCCTAAATCGTTTAGCCATTATCAAATAAACGCTCACACGGATAAACCATGAATTATTTCTTTATAAGCCAAGTTTGGCATTCTCAGGTGCCGTTAAACCACTTGACATAGTTACATTTAGGTACCTATTGCTCGAGTTTTCATTGTTATTTTTATAAAAGTGGGTAGAGTTCAATCTTCATTCAATAAAAAGTACATATTCGTTTGCAACATTGTGTTTAATTGCTAGTTATCTGAAAGGACATTCATTAATTCACGGGTACATACAGTCTTAATGATTTATTGTATTCCCAATCATCGTGAATCAAACAAGAAAAAATGACTTAGTGCGTTCGTTCTAAATTCTAATAGAGAAATTAGAGTTATTCATCTTAATAGAATATCTTATAATGGATAGAGATAAAATTTCTAATATCGGAAACATTAAAATCCGTTCAAAGTGAAAGCCATTGTCTCGTACGTATAATAGAAGCATATAGTCTAAGTTTCTAAGGGCCTGCGCAAATGGCAATAAATTTAGAAAATAATGCTGGGCGCCGGCGCCTGTGATTGCTATCAGAGTCTTGAATCAGTAGCTATGTCGCGGAATCGACCACCGGCCTTGATACTAACTTCTCCTCTTCCTATCTTAAATACCTGTTAAATAATTTCCTACATTTATATCCTACTAAAAAATTTTTTATTTAACAAATGCTTTGTTTAAATGATATGCAGAACAACTTAACAACGTAGTTTATAAAACACGAATTTTTATCTGATCCGAACAACTGGTGGCGTATATTTGTTAAATAAATCACATTCCTTTTTATCGCGAGGAAAACGCAAACTCAAAAGCAATAAACAAGAATTCATACAAACATACATTAAGATGTACTGCAAAACTATTAAAGATTTCATCTTAACGCAGCTTCGAATTTATTTCAATTAGTTGTTGATTCTTATTTAGCGATACAATCTGGTTAAACCAAAAATTACGACCACGAAGCCAGGGGCTCGCGGGCATTGGTCATTCATTACTTTCAATCTGTAAATATTGCCTCCATGCTCGATTGTTTCACGATTTACCGCATCTCAGAGGAATAATTATTCTTTAAGGTTGTCACCGACACAGTTGTTTCACTTTATTTACTTTTATAGTGTACATTTGCTTGTTATAAGCAATTGTTCGGTAGATACTTGTATTTTATTATTTATATTCCCAGTATTTTTTTCAATGAATTACATTAGTTTATGAAAACACAAGTAAAATAGACTTTTATTGTTATTGGCTTAAGTATAATTCAACTGACCATGGCTATTTAATCGTTTACAAACATCGCTCATTGATGGCTCTTGAGTCACCATTAAGTCACTACGGTGTATTTAATAGTCTTATATGTGAATAAGGTGAAATACCTTTATTATCTTGAAAACTATTTTTCTATTATTGGTACGAAGTACCTATATTTGAATGAAAAGAAAATATTTGCTTCTCCATTTTCCCACTATCATCCGGCTGCGTTTGTGTTAATTTAAACAATTAAAAAGATGATATTAGTTACTCATCGCTTTAATCATCATCTGTTCGACGATACCTTCGTCTTTATTAAATAGAGAAGAAATAGTTTTAATTATACAGATAATTTAAAACTACACAATATTTATATTATATATAAAAACGATCAAATAGTTCGCTGACTATCTTACGAGCATAATAACATGTGAACCATATCTAGCCCACTAAGAATTAATTAAAAAAAAACAACAATTACATAAATAATTTAACATTCCATTAATACTTTAACAGCATTTATAGAAATATAAAATTATATATCTATATAGAAAAATGTAATAAACCATATAAAGATTATTTATTCGACGGCTGATTATAGGCAACATAAAAACGTACTTAAAAAGAGTGTTGAGCTCTTGGGGATTCTTAAGATTTACTGTTACAGGACATATATCAATATTTTATCGCACGTGATATCTACACCGGGAACAAACCAATTTATCGAAATATCGTGATCAATAATTACTGCAGTTACGTTCAGCGAACTGTAACAATTAAACTAGCGGTGCTTTTTCGAAAATAAATTATATTTATTACGTTTCCATTTCATTTCGAATAAACATTATTATTCATTCACGATGACATCGAAGACTTTATTTCATAAGTGTCAAGAGTTTCACCCAACATAGACTCAATTAATTTTGTTTTTAATAATGTTAGCCATTATCTTTTACTATAAACTTATACTGTCAAAGAGAGGATTTTGCCAAAATATTAATACTTTTACTTAATCATGATTTATTACTATTCGTATTCGATTTAATTTCTACTTATAGACCCTGCTCCGTTTAACATTAAAGCTGATTTTGTTGAATATCCTGTAGATGAATCAAATTATATTACAAGGTTGTTTACAGAAGCCAGACAAGCTAGCGATGAAGCATTGAATAGTGAAATAAAATAGTAAGAAGTGGGAAGAGATATATTGAATAAACATTTTTATTTATCATTTGATACTCATACTTATGAAGAATAGAAAACTTTGAAATTAACCAAATTCATTTGAGACTCTTGAGTATTTTAGTTGAAGTTACACAATCTCTGGCAAGATAGAGGTTGTGTATTGATGCAGGATTCCATTTCTTCCTTATAGATATACTTATATTCCACGAGCAAACACATATAAATTCATGTGAATGGCACTCATTCCTGTTCAAGATAAAGAATCGCAGTCTGGATTAAGACTCCCCTAAATTATGTATCTGTAATTTGCAGCAATGTCTGAACTAACTTTTGTAACCGGTATTAATGTTCATAGCGTAGAAATGACAGTAGCTAGTTTTTAAAATGCAACACATTTTATGATACAAAAGGCTTGGAATAAAATATGTACATATATCAATTTTAATAATACTGTTAGTATGGTTCTAAAACCATCAAATATACTCGTAAATATAGGTAATTTTTAACATATTGTTCAAAGTAAGGTTCCAAATCATAGCAATAATTCAGTAACAAACTTCACACTCGTAGAGAAATCATCCAATCTAAAAATAATTTAATAGTCATTTATTATTTTGTTAAGAAATTGACCATGAAGCTTTTTCAAAAATTAGACAAACTGAAAATAATTTTATAGTTTTAAATACATTGTCGGTATAGTCATGGCTTATTCTTATCGATACATTTTAAACATACGTAAGACGATACAAACAAAACATACTTTCCTAACTTTTGAACAGTTAGAAAAGTATGCTTAGTGTAACTACGAACTACTACTACGAACTTTGAACAACTAATCATCCACATCCATAAATAATACATTACGTCAACAACATACAAGTCCCTCCTTTATTCATTATGTTTTATTTTTATGTTTATTGTTTTATGATAAATATCAAACATTGTATATATAACGACAACCATTTTAAAAAGTTATAATTTGTATATGAAGCGTTGCAGATAGTTGCTGAAATTATTTAAATGAAAAGTCTTGAAAGTAGGAAACTTAAAACTGATATTTTTATCCAGAACGATAATACAAGTTATTTTATATGGGTGCACGAACGAACGGAAAATCATAATGAGATCTTAGATTTTCGCGAGACATTT
>DVQP01001678.1:0-14667 GCA_018231745.1 Danaus eresimus
TGTATATATATATATATAGGAGTAGGGAATACTTTGTTATATTATGGTAAATGTTGTTTATATTGTTGATGAGCCTATAAATAAATTAATTACTATGAAATAGTATTTTGAACTCGATTCACGTTTAACTACTTAATTTAAACACAATTTCTACTTCCGAATAATAAAAATTCAAATAGAAATTTTTATTTCACAGAGCTTTTCTTTATATGACGACTTTTTTGTAATAAAAAGCGTGTAAATAACATCGTCTTTTTAAATTTTTACTAAAAATATATTTATACCACACTATACCGCACAGTAAGCTCTGATATGACTAATCACTGTCAGACCAACGAGTGGATGAGTGAGTTAGTGTACTTCATTAGTAAGGTAAGATCACATCACCGGTAGTTCTCGTATCCGACGTGGTCGTTGGCCTCGGTGAACTGGTTGGACACCCTGTACTTGGTGACGAAGCCCGGGTAGTGCGCGCACTCCTCGTGGAAGGCCGTACGGTCCCTGTGCCAGCGCATGGCCGTCCTCATCACGCGGCACAGGAACTGTCCGTAGCGAGCCGCCTCGCCCTCCGTGCACGACATCACCGAGTACGTGATATCGCAGAACAGCTGCGGAATCAGTTCGCTTGTTATTCGCATCAAAACATAATGATTTCTTTACATATAGACTTTTGCGAGTACTCAGTTTAATGAATCTTTTTATTCTTATAAAATAGTTCATCCGAAAATATTAGTTTTATTTAAACGGAGTATGAAGTTCCAATAAAATATTTATTAAGGATTTTTTGCATATCAAAAACGCTACACAAAAACAAAAACGCAGTTTGATAGTTTCATCGATTATATTGAAGTCAATTAATATCGAATATTTAAAAAAATATAGTATTTACATGTGCTTTTTTATGCCTTAACAAAATGAAATATTTTGTTAGTTTTTTTTTGCTAAGTTGCTTTTCTTTGCTACAAACTAACTCTAACGAAATAAAAAAAAAACATTGATATTACTTTTAACTCGTTTCAAATGGACATGCTAAAGTAGACCAATAAAGATAAAAATAACTTTCCGAACTGTGAGGGATAGACAAGAAACAAAAACACTATAATTTTCCGAATATCCTCACCCGATCATAGCATAGCAGCGTTGAGAAGTTGGGCGTTTTGAGCGCGTGCACGGTGTGGACGAACTCCGCACAGTACAGCGCGTCCGGCGCCGTGAAGATGCAGCGCGGGAAGATGCAGAGCTGCATCAGACGCGTCACAGTCTCGTTCTTGGCCGACTTCGCCGCGCGCGCCGGGAACCAAGCCACGCACTCGCGCTGCAGCCGACCGCGGACCCGCGACACGTGCTCTTCTTGACGACGACGCTCTTCCTGGAAACGAGGGAAGGCAGTGATTAGCTCGCGCTGGCGGTGCGTTGGCGTACATGCTATTGAGTCGGTCTGTATGAAACACCTTGAAAGTAACATTAACTGAATTTTAAGCAAATTTTATAGGAATGGAATTCATACGTCCGAATGTCAGTACATCTTGACGTCATGGCCATTGTCTCTACAAAGGAACGTGATACAGACGATAGATGGCGCTGTCTCGTATATGTGTTATAAGAAAAAAATTCAAGAACAAATTTGTTTCTCTTTGAACCTCTTCAGAAGACTATGAGAACGAAATCGCAAGCAAAAGCTATTATTTTATCAATTTCTAAATTTTGAAACAAGAAAAAATGACCATTTTTAATATTATCTCCTTTCCTTGTGCGAAACCGTACAACAGGTTACGTCCCACCTTCATTCCTTAACACTATACTTAAACAATATTTGTAGCTTACTTGCAACTTATCAATGAGAGTGTTGAATCGTTCTTGTTCCTTTTTTCCTTTGGTGCCTTGTGAGCTGTCTTTGGCTACGTTGGCAGCGGCCGTTTTCAACCGATCTATTTCCCTCTCGTAGCTCTCGACAGGCACGCGGAGGTCGTACATGGACAAGGACCTGTACGGGCGATAAAAAATATAGAGCAAAATCATTATATAGCACAATATGTAAAAGTAAAAATAGTGTTAATATTACCAGAAGGTCACATAGAACTCGGGAGATATGTCTTCCCAGACCCTGGACGGTAGTAGTGGTGTTATGGACGTCACGACAGGTTCCAACGCCTCTTTGGAAGCCACGTTGTATCTCTCTATACTTCTCTCTAATGATTCGCTTCTGCTGTCGGAGCTCTTGCGCAGTGCCTCAGCCTTGGCTGCTATCTTTTGACTCAGCACCGGACGGTGGAGGAAGAACGCTACATCAGCGTCTACATGATAGTCTCGGAGGAGTTCCTTGAATAATACGAAATATTTTTTTATATAATTATAGATCAATTAAGCGTTATAACACTAAAATACAACGTGATACGTCTAATGGAGAATTAATTATATGAATAAATAAAATCATCACACGCAGTTTAGTTTATATGTCGTAACAGGTCAAACATACAGAAGAAAAGACGTTCCAATAGTATTTTCTTGTTGACATAGACTTTGGCTTTGTAAGCAGTAGCAATCAGTGGGGACTCAAGGTTAGATAAATACGTCACGGAAGTGTTCTCAGTTAGGTTAATTTGAAGTAATTACTATTACTACCATTGTATCCACGAGTCCATACAATGTAAAATAAACGCCAAGTACCTGTAGAAGTGGAAGTCTAGCGGCGTACTCATCGGGCGCGTGCGAGGATGCGAGGAAGGTTCCCAGTTGGACAAGCGCGTCTTGACATTGGTCCGCAAGGCGCCCGACCACTTTAAGTTGAGACCCGCGCGGTTCACCACTGGATGGACTATCCTCAGCGTACTCTAACAGTAAATTGGTTGTTTGTTATAACCATCTACAAATCCACATGCTTATCTTTGCAGGAGGTATTGAGACATTATCAATAGTAAATTTATTAGAATTATTTCTAATTTAAAAGTTTCTCGTAGTTTTAACTTTGATTTGAGCTGAATGACTACAAAGGTAATGAGTTACGACCTGACAGGTCTGTAATAAATAATTTTAAATTGACGCTTGATCTTAATACCTTTCCATACACAACAGTGTCTCTGCTGAGCGGACAGTATACACAGAGCAATATCCAAGTTGTTTCCGACCACGGCCTCCTTCAGTCTCGCCGACGATCTTCTCGTGTTACGTACTTGAGAGAAGTAACCGGCCTGCAAAGAGTTTGTAACAGTTTAATAATTTAAAAACATTGATAATAGATATATTTTATTACCAGAAAATACCTCTCCTTTCAGCAACTCTCCGCCGGCCATAGCATCGAGCTGTTCCGGAGTCATTTCCTCAGCGGCTTCTATTCCCGCCATTTTTTGTACTATTTCCTTCAGAATCAGAAGATCGTGACTAAAAATAACAAAAACATACCTTAAATAGGTTGCCAAAAAAAAGATAAGCAAGAATATTGATAAACAAAAAAATATCTCACCTCTGCTGCGCTTTAAGCCTGTTTGCTACAAATTGCAGCAAAGCCGTCAATTCTATATTATGTTTCTTGAAAGCCGCTGCAGCGAATGCTGCGAGCGCTTGAAGAGCTGGTGGATGTGCGGCTCCTGCGGTACCCTTACGGGCTGCAAGAGCTTCAACGAGACAATAGCCCAGAATGTCTAAAGAGAGTGATGTTAAATACTTCAGGGATTCCACCACTGGACCAATGAGATTGTCATATGTTTGTATCTATAAACATTATCAACATTAAAACCAATTTAATTAGAACCTTTCCTATTGAATGTATAGCCACCATAAAATATATCATTAAAAAAGACTTAAGTAAAACTAATATTCTTTATTCGGATTTACTACTCGATTTTTTATTACTTTAAAACTACATAATCCCGACGTTTCGGTTAGTTTACAGCAACCGTGATCACGGGCAGACGAGGTGTGTCTTAGATCTCATTAAGGATTAAGTGATTAATAACATCTATAATAGGGAAAGCTGATCAGCTCCAATCACTACTGACTTGTAGCAGCATGTAATCAAACAGGAACGCCGGTGCAGCGTGTGACAGCTTGCCTATGAGCCGTCCCTGGGGTTTGATGTTCTCCTTGGACACTCTCTTCATTATATGTTTTATACGCTGCAACGAATTGCCCCGAACACGCATCAGCGACGGAATCTTTTCGCCGGATTCGTTTTTCCATCTCGCGTATAAACAGTATCTGAACAAAAGATAGAATTTTAGTTTAAGTAATCGTACAAGTATGGGATATTTTTTCTAGATGTACATACAAAGTCATAATAATGTATTGTAGTGATATTTATGTAAGTTATAAAATTAATTCACATCCACGATCAGTCCAAGGAAAGGAGAAAGAAAATATAAACAAAACTTTATATCTAAAATGGCTAAATCCAAGTTAAATTGTTATAGAAAATTTTATATCCTTAAATATATAAATAAAATATATGTTTCATTTGATTCTTTATTTTTGGGCTTATGTTTTTTGTTTTGAAAAAAATCAATTAGTATCTTGTTAATAGTTACCAAATTTTTTGTAACTTTTAAGTAAAAAAAAAAATGTTTAGAATGAAATAGAACATACAACCACGATAATTTTTTAAATCGCCTAATTTAAGTATTCTTTAAATTATTATAGACACACAAAACCAAAGATATTAACTGTTTAATTAAACAATATACATGGAAAGTTTTGAAACACAATGATAAATTCCTTTCGGAGCCTAACTTGTGATGTGTTTTGTCTTTTATTAATAATCCTATTAAGCTCTTGCTATAGTTTTTTTTTAAATCTACCTGCATTGATAAGGGTATAGCTTAAGCAAGGTGTAAACTTCTTCAGCCATGCAACAATTTCCCTCCATTAGACTTAATGCTGGTAGTATCGCCGAATCCAGCACTGTAAGCGCTTCATGATGCAAAGGATCTTCTTTCAGAGATCGAGCAGTTCTCAGAACACGTATTATCTAAAACAGTAAGTATAAAGTTGTAATTGACACAATACTTCAAGGTAGATAGATGTATGTAGCAAAATACTAAACTGATTTTTATGAAACTTTACATTAAACTAATGAGAAAAAACAAATGTATACATATTATTTGGCCGAACCTCAGAAAAGATTAGTATATTTAATATTAAAAGAGATAGAGTAATAAGTAGAGGAATAACACTCACTTTATACATTAAAATAGGATCATAATGCAGGGATGGACCCAACATCATCAGAGCTGGTATGACAGTTTCCTTCATATCTTCAAAAGTCTTGCAAGCTGGTGGTGCCAAAGGAGATTTCAATGGTGGTATAGGCTTACCTATTATTTTAGGAGCTACTCGACAATGTCTAAAATATAAAACATGACCTCATTTAACACAAAATAAAAAATTCATATCAAAAAAATAAAAGTATAAAAATATTTTGATAATATATATCTTACATTCTATACAAAGGTTCAATCAAAGCATGAAGCATGCTGCACAAAGCTATCGCAGGCCTTTGGGGTACGCAAGTGATTGACAATCTTGAAAAAAGTGCTGAAAATTCCTTCCATGCTCTTACATTTAAGAGCTCTTCACAGAGCACTAGTTTCTGATTGTTCCAATATTCCTGTAAACAATATATTATAATTATTATTGGCATGTAATAAGAATATAGATAACAACAAAATTTCTATTGTTTCAAATACTTGTGGATCGGCTTTCTCTTCAATAAACTCTGTTGGGGCATTACTCTGTGGTCCTTTTGTAGAAACAATATTAAGTCTACGAATATAATCCTGCACAGCTCTAAATTCTTTGTCAGCTTCCTTGGCCATGACTGTGTCATCTGGACGTAGCTGTATATGAAATATAGCAAGTGATGAGTATATATAATAAGTATTTAAAATACAAATCTAACATATTATACACACCCAGGGGTAAATATCATCTAAAGATATCACTTCATGTTGCAAAAGCAGTGCAATGACGGTCATCAATGATGGTGGACTTTTACAATTTTCTAATACTTCCATATCGCCGAGCTTAAATCCTAATACTTCACAAATCACTTGAGCATCGCCCATGTAATTTTTTATTAATGAAATAAATAGTTTGTCTAAGTGAGGTCGAGCTTCAAACGATTCTAAAATTATATCTAAGACTCTGTTTGGGTCCAAGTTGAAACAACCTATAAAAAAACATTATGTAGTATTTATGCTTTCCTTACATTATGTCAATAATATTGATGAAGTAGGTGTTACCTATAAGAGACTGAATGATTTCTAATATTGTCTTCCAATCGGTATCTTCGGATATTTCTTGGTTTAATTCAACTATTAGTTTTGAATACCCTTCACTTTCTTCTCTAAAAAGGTTGAACTTACGTTGCTTATAACTGAAATTAATTTAGTATATGAAAATCATATTCAACAGCAAAATTATTTTTATTTTTAGATCAATCCACTAAGAATATATATATACATATATATTTTGTCAAGGATTTTTCCTAGAGGTTAATGTTAAAGGAAACATATAAACAATCAATTCACAAATACTTACTATAGTTTAGTTTTGATTTTAATAAACTTAGTATAAAAATTCTTATTCTTGAGTGTACCAACATCCTGCAGGGTGTCAATCTCTAAACGCTCCTTCAGGAGTTTATCTGATATAAATGACTCTAACTCCCTAACTAAGTAGCAAAAATTACTTCTCTCTTCATTCTGGACATCAAGAGATGTTTCCGAATCCAGCACACAAACTACATCTAGTAATATTGATGGTATGTCTGCATGTAGACCCTGAAATATCAAATTACTTTTATATCTTTATATTCAAAATTACTTCGACATTCTTTTCTATTCGAATAACTGCTGTTTAATTATTAAGTTATTGTATTAATTACTTAAAAATTAATTCAAACACAATGAAAGTTTTTTCTAAAGATTAAAGAGGCATGACCTCTTGCTTATGTTGAGAAGGAATAAAACTAAAATAAACTAAATTATGTACCTATGTTATTCCCTTCATGTTATTGTGATTACAGACTTCATTGCCATTGTCTCTTATATAAATATCTTTTGAAGTATCAACAGAAAAATATAACAAAATATTAACACCTTCACCCAAATAAAATTACATATAAATTTATTTAATTGTAGTTGTTGTTTACTTACAACAATATCTTTCAACACAGATATCACAGAATCCTTTTTCAAGACACCGCGAAGACCACAAAGTAAAAGATCATAGATCGTTTGTGACAACCCTGATAGCTTGTTTGACTTCGAAAACAAGGGACTCTTTGCTTCATCCTTTATAAACTGGGTAATTGCTTTTAAGCTGCAATGATAGTATTAAAGCTTAACTACAGTATATAGATCCAAATAAAGTTACAATGTTATGTAAACGCGTAAATATTTGTTATCATCATTACAAATTCAAACACACACCGCAAGATAAGCAACTTCAAAATTGGACCTCATAAAAACGAATGAGTTGAGTTCGTCGAGTTTATTAAGAACTTTAAGTTATTAAGTTCACAAAGCCATAATAATAGTCTTGTTTATATTAGAAAGGTGAAATGTAACAACATGTGGTACAAGGAAATAGGTATTATGTATATAGGACGTGACTTACAATTGCTCCCGTCCAGACTTTTCCCATGCTTTACAATAATCAGATACAAATTTATTAAACGATCCCATATTGAGAACGGAATGTTAATTAACGTATTTTCACAACAATTCTCCAAGCACAACATACGCCGCAGCCATGATCGATTCTGACTTTTGAATTCTGACTTTTGAGTACAAAAATACACACAATTTCTTTATTCTACAACACACATTCTATAGTCTGTAATATAAAAAAATGTCTATAATATATTTTCATGAATAACTAGAATCGTGGAATAAAAAACTTATTTTTCTTTGTAAAATCTAAAAATTATTTTTTTATTATAAACATAATTGCAGAATTCAGTAACGGCAATAACAGACGTAATAGACCAGTATTAAAGTTATACTAAAATGTTTTGCTATTGTTTATACCATCACCTCTTTATTTCATTTTAATATAAAAATAAAAATATACGAGATTTTTCCATCATACACTATGAAACTCCAAGCAGTTTCCTCTTTTCTATCCTTAGAACTGCAGTAAATATTTCAGCAACTAAAAAAAAGGCTCTTTAAAATTTTTAATATCAAGCGTGGAAGTGAATTTTTACTAAATTTAAGTAAACATAAATAGTTAAAGTAATATAGTCTTACTAGTATGAAGTTACTTAGTGTTAGTATTATTTAAAATAATTTATAGATAATTCATTCAAAGAAGAACAAATAAAATTAAAACAGTAAACCTAAAACATAAGTAAGCATGACGATTTTTAGAATATTTCTTTTCCGTTATAAAAAATACCTATGTGATATAAGTACATAGGAATAAACCGGTGAAAATGTAGATTGTAATGGCATAACAAGTTTACAATAAAAAAAAAACTTTACATAAAGGTAGCACTTTTTGTGTGAACTGTGACAGTTAGGCTCAAAAAGACTTGTATCCAGAGCCGTAAAAACATTTACAAAAAAAAAGAACTGTGTCAGTTAACGAATTGACATTACATCTCTATTTCTAAATGAACACTTAAGAACAGTGAATAAAATAAAAGATTGTGAATAACAATTTATTAAGTGAATATACTGGTGTGATCCAAAATGCCGACATATGAATTAGCGTTAATGTTAAGGGCTATGCCAAAATCAGAGCTGAAAACAACTTTGACACGAGTATCACATGCTGTGTTCAACCGTGGTGGTATTATAAGAAACATTGAAAATTTGGGCTTTAGACCGATTCCATACAAAACAAGTGCCCACGGTTTAGTGCACCGTGAAGCTAATTATTTCATTTTTAAACTAGATACAGCAACCAAAGCAGTAGCTGATCTTAGAGAGGAATACAGCAGAGATGTTGATATAGTTAGGCAACGTTTTTATAAAGTTCAAACAGAAGAACAACCAGCTTGTACGCTAGAAGAAGAAATGTTGCCGCCAGCTTACAGAGAGGAAGTGCAGAAAATGATTGAAGTTGGAAAAACACAAGTCAATCGATTCACATATAAATTCAAATACAATTCTGGTTTGGATTATTATCCATTCCAAAAATAGAACTTTAGAGTTAATAGTGTAGTGTAAATAATTGTAATAAATAGGACTGTTTCAATATATGTAGTTTTTAATTTTATAATAGGCTTGACTTATTTTTTTTTTTTACATCCTTTAATTAATTATTGTGTATTTAGTTCTTTCATCAGAAATTACACCTACTTACTAGCAAATTGTAGTGGCAAGCATAAATAATATTGTAAGTAGTTTTTAGTACATTTCATTTATATGAATGTTAAAACAATTTTCTTTAATTTATAACTAGTGCCGGCTGGCTGGAAGTAAATATTACAATCGGAAATGTGGAATCTCGGAATAACAGAATTCTATTGAATGTTTAGTCAATCAAATTTTATATTACAGCTCCTGCGCATAAAATGAAATCATAAAAGGAAGTGGCAGGTAGCAAAAAAAAGAATATATTTATGAGCCAAAAATAGATAAACTATATTCATATGCCCTGTATATAAATATTTCTTTATTATATATTTATATATTGAAGAGCCTGTAATATTTTATTTAAGTGACTGGGAATGTCTAAAGTTTGTTTGAAGTATAGAATATTATTTAGAAATGAATAAATCCCTGTCATATTAGAATTTATCTGAGTAAATAAGACAAATATTTTATGTGATACAATATTTCTTTAAAATGAATTCAGTTTAGAAAATCTATGAAAATGATTTTTAACTCTCCCAATTGTGTTTTCGCCCTACGGGTACAGATGAAAGGAGTTTCAATAGAGATGTTACAGTTCTTGAGAAATCGTCTGATTGAATTATTGAGCTCTTAATTCTTTCTACTTACTGTCAGTTTTTTATTAGGTAAAAATTATGAAGCCTAGTTAAAAAAATTTAAAATCCTCTGCCCATGAGTTGTCATTTAAATTTCAATATTGACCTCTGTATGAAACTAGATAGGCTAAAAATGGCTTAATCATTTTGGAATATAGCTGATTGCCTTACACTGCTGCACCAATAGGAAACAAATATAGTTAACCACTACCACAGAAAAAAGAATACCAAATCAAAATCGATCCTCCCGTTTGAGAGGTATGATGCTACAGGCAGACACATACTTATGACATCCCCCTATATGTGTGGGTGGGTAAAAAAACATGAAATAATAAGTATATTTTATCGTAATCTTAAAAGTGCATTTCAATCGTTGATAGTACAGCCGAATAAAATTCCATTAAAATGAAAACATTGTATTTGTATGAATCATTATAAACTTTTGTGTCTGTAGATTTAACAAAATTAACTGTAATTTATACTTTTTTGCTATCAAAAATCTCAACCTACTAGATTGAGGTGTCAATCAATATTTTACAGGAACATTCCTTTATTTATTTATTTTTCATAAAAGTATGTAGCTTCTGAAGAATGATATATAAAACATTTTTGAAATCATCTAAGAGGCTGATCGTGTTTATATTGCACTCCAATTGCCTACCATATATTCACATCGGACGTAATCACACAAGTGCACACAGTTCAAAATTAGAAAGAGCTTTTAACGATCAAATAAAAACTGAACATGAAGCGTCTCTGGTATATTTAAAATTAGCAATAAATTTCCTACATCCCTGTGTGTCGAGGAAAGGTTTCGGTGGTTATTTTATAAGTCTCCATAAAGAAGAATTATTACATATGCACATGCTTATACAATATCAACTGGCGAGAGGATTTCATACCTTGATTGAAGACGTTAAATCACCAAAAATAAAAGGAAATAACAGTGTATGTCAAGCTTTTGACCTGGCTATTCAATTAGAGAATGATGTAACTACGGTGAGTGTGAAAATTTTATTTGGTAAAAACAGATAACCCGTTGAAAATAAACAGCTATTTCGATTCCTACTTATTAATAATTAAATATATACGCAGAATCAGTAAGACCTATTTGTTCCAGTCATTGAAGGGGCTAATACAATTAGCGGATTCGGAAGGTGATCGTCATTGTGCAGACTTTATAACCTCAAAATTTTTACAAGAGCAAATTCAGTCCACTAACGAATTGTGGCATCATCTGACCAATCTGAAAAGAATGAATGATAACGAACATGCCTTGTATCATTATGATAGAGAGCTTTCAAAAAAGTTCTCATATGACATCAACGGTATGAATATATAAAACTGAAGATAACTGACACAAATCTAATTTGGTTACTGGAATTGTAAGCGTATTTATTGACATCAGTAATGACTCTCATGAAAAAACTCAATAAATTGATATTTGTTTGCGATTCTGTCTATGTTTTTAGTTTTGGGAAAAACGCAATAAATTTTTAAAATTTAAGACAAAAAAAGCGTATATACGAAACTAAAATATATTTCGGATTTACTACGCGATTTTTTATTAATTTAAAACTACATAATCACGACGTTTCGGTTACTTTACAGTAGCCGTGATCACGGCAATAAAAAATCGCGTAGTAAATCCGAAATATATTTTAGTTTCATTTAAATATCTCTCGAAAATCTAAGATCTCATTAAGCATATATACGGTTGAATTGAATAACCTCCTTTTCGAAGTCGATTAAAATCTGAGCTTTCGCTCTTCATATGAAGATTTCACTGGGAATTTCAGTTGGGAGTATTTGCGTTTAATATTTCGGATTTCGAATACAATAGAAACAAAACATCGATTAGGTATAAAATTTAACAATTAATTACTAAAAAGGAACCGATAATCACTCGAACAGAATTCACACAGACACACCAATGCCATTAGAGTCCAATAGTGATTTTAAAAATCAAAACCTCGATATAATTCATTTGAATCATTTAATCCTTCAACCAGGCTCTTAATTAGTCCTTCTAGAATGGTCTTACTTTAAAACAGAAGCCCAGCCGAGTATGCTCAGCTGTCAACTTCGTCCGACTTTTTCTACTTAATGTGTGTTTACAAGAGGTCATATAACTATAACTATAAAACCCTAATTAACTTGAGACAAAATATGAAGAGATGATATTTGGTGAATAAGTTTTATATTGATTTGGAGTTACCGTAATAAAAGAAACAATTTTTTATTTAATACATTTAAAAATGAGGTTTTAATCTAATATTGTATGTATATGTGTCCATGCCTGCAAAAAAAAAAAATATCTGATTTAATATTATATAGTTTTCGTTATACAGCCCATTGGACAAATAAATTGCAATGAGAATATAAAAGATTTAAAGGCAATTTTTAAATAAAGGCAGGTTATTGAAAATAATAGTCAGGTGCTTAATTTACTTTTTATTGATAATAATATTGATTAATATTCATCACTCTGAGTTTTTTTCAAACATTCTTCGATTTCGCTTATATTGCAAGTTTTCAGAGCATTTTGTAATTTCAAAATGTGTGTATTACTGTGACGTCCTACAAAAGACATTTTACACCAGTTCAAATACCACTTTTCCACGGTTTCTATAATCAAAATAAATAACGTTATGTTAAATTAAAAATTAAAAAAAAACTTTTTTGTGCACACAAGTATTACCAACTAGTGCTTCAAACGTCTCTTCCGTATTGTCTTCCTCTGATGACGAGTTCAAAATTCTTAAGTAATCGTTACACAACACTGGCTCAGTTTCGTTTTTTATAACATTTTCGTCTAAATCTAAGGAACTGTAAATTACGTGTCATAAGTAAATACATACTTAATCATTTTCTACTATTATGTATGCATGCAGAATATACTATGTATAACAAATATTTTAATCCATTATCCCACCTACCTTATAGCGTTTTTAATCTCGCGTTCTTTATGATAACTGTAAGCCGATTTAAATTTGTCTTCTAAAAGTTTAAAAGCGTTCAAACAGCAGTCTTCTGGAATTTCTGTACAAAATAACAATAATCTATGTTATATTTACGGTCATTTTTTTACGATATCCAAGATTATCCCGAATACAAATTTAAATTAAGCTTTAATTTTAAAATTCACTATGATATTCATTATATTTTGAGATAACGGTCGTTGTAAACTGTTACGTGATCGAAACATCAAAAAAAACTATACGTAATCCAATAAATCGCATAGATTTTTTATGTAATGGCTTCATTGACACCGGAATTGTGTAATATTTTGCCCATATAGATAATCTTAAAAGCATAGTTTTATTTAATTGTCAAAATATTTAGGTCACTGTCTTTAAGGCAATACGAACCACAATTTACGTCTGCTCGTATATTCTTCCTTATACAACAGTTTGTAATAAAGTCCTTGATTAATGTTATGGTAGAAATATTGTTTGATTTAAATGTAGCAGATCCGCGTCTGTAAAATATATTTACGAGGTTCAAAAGAGTATGGGTAATTAATAGAAAAACAGTGTTGCACTTTGATAACTTACTTGTATTGACATATCAAGAAAGATCCAAGAGTAGTATGTGAACGTGCAAATATAACTGTCGTTGACGGTCTCGGTAATTCTCCCGGCAAAATTTGAGACAACCAAGCTGTCATTTCGGCTACAGAAAAAGGTCCTAATATATTCAGCTCACAAGGCCTAATAAAATATATATAGCTATTTAATTAAAATATTTTAATTTAATTAAAAAATGTAATCAAAATGTTTATACATATTTTTTATAAATATTACAAACAATGTTTACATTATTGGCAATATTTTTTGGTAATATCTTATACTACCTTTGCTTGTTTTCTATGTCAGGTGATTCATATTTAGAATAGTGTGGCAATAAAGATAAATATAGTTTTATAAGTCGAGCCACTCTCGGAGCGCCTGTTGGCAGTACATATATAAGTACTCTCGTTGCTTCCATTTTTGTTTCTTTATCGTCTAAAATTCGTATGCGCATCCATAATCTTCTTGTGCCAGCTTGGCAACGAATTGTCGCTAGAAGTTCCGGGCTGTTGTTTTCCTGTAGATTTGAATGTATTTATTGATTCGTTACATTCCATATAAATGACAGTACCATCTTTATAGGCATTTTATAGCATACATCAGGGGTGGCCAACCTGTCGATCGCTATCGACTGGTCGATCTAGAAACTAATTTTGGCCGATCGCGAGCCGATAATTTAAACAAAAATTGGGAATTTTTTCTATATTAAAGAGGTGTACAAAAGAATATATTAACAAAAAAATCGATCGCTATAGTTTGTACGTTTAAAAGCCGAACGCGGCAGAATTTTACAAGTAAAAGTCGATCTTGCGTCAAAAAGGTTGTCTACCCGTGGTATACATTCTAGAAAAATTAAATTTATTCTGTATATATACATAAGTATTAGAATTTATTATACCTGTTGTGTACAAACGCTAAGTACGGCAGTGCTATCCGTCTGTATTTCAAGTTTATTTTCACAATATACGAAGAGAACGTCCAAGGGAACCGCTGATATGAGTTTTACTTCCTGCCAGTTGTTGTTAGTAGCGCCAGTCAGCTAGTAGAGTTCGTAAAACCATAATGTTCGTAATATATTCTTCGTTATTACGATTAATATATGTGTATTAAATAGTATTATTAAAAATGTTAAAATAGCTTGGACACTTACAATTTATTTTA